>JAUZST010010261.1:0-12511 GCA_034779995.1 Parotocinclus haroldoi | reverse complement strand
GAAGCTTCTCCTCAGTGTAAGACCTATGAAAGCCTGCATAGAGTTTGCCAAGAAACACATGAAAGATTCCCAGACTACGAGAAATAAGATTCTCTGGTGTGATGAGACCAAGACTGAACTTTTTGCCGTGAATTCTAAGCGGCATGTGTGGAGAAAAGCGGGTTTAATCAGTGTTTGTAAGACTGTGGAACCGATATTCTTTTAACACCACTGTTAATGAGCGCAGAGGAACTATCGGTGATGCGGGTACTTGAGATGGTTCCGATAAGATCCCGTTACGGTTGGAGCTCTCAAAAAGTACTTGAGCACGGCTGGATAATAAGAGGAGGGTCCGTTGTGAACTGGGTCTTCGAAACAATCTCTTGCGTCAAAGATTAGAGAATCAAGCAGACACACACAAAACTGCTTTCGGAGCAGAACAATAAAAATGTAAAAACAACAAAAAGTTTTGGCCGATACTAGAAAAAGCGACCCTGGTGGCTGTTGAGGTTAATCTCCTGCAGCGGGGTGAGGTTCTCGGTGAAAGGCTTTAGCTACTAAAGCGGCTGTCTGAAACCTCCACACACAGCATAACAGGTTTTAAGCCGCAAAGACAAACAGCCATTCAAGTTGCTTTAACGCGGGTCCAGCGGAGGTCATCGCACGCGCTTCGGCGGGGCCGTCTCTCGCTGAGAAAGCAAAACGGGTCTCTCACCGTCACACGGGCAAAAACAAAACTCTTTCCCCATCTTTGTCTCACTGTATCAACAAAGCTGCAGGCCACCTCTGTTTTCATTCTCCAGCAAAATGTCATCTGGCCGCTTTCCTCCATGTGGAGATAGCATTCAGCATTCAGCCACTCAGACAATGCGTCCTAACAAGAGCACAGATTGTGTGTCCTGCATAAAAGAGCCCTAATCTAAAGTCTCTCATGCTGAAATAACACACGCCACATCTATGCATGCACAAACTAAATGGCTGCCGCTTTGTTCCAGCACATTGAATAGGGATTTCTTCAGGATGTGCAGGTCAGTGTACTTTTGGCTCATGTCCTCCCAGCATGCCGTGCTTACAAACCGGATAGAGCAGCGATTATGACAGAGGAACCCAAGCAAGCCACAAATGCTGCTAAAGAATTATTCAGCATTTTTTTTTTTTCAACCACCTGATCTGTGGTGACTGCAATCTGTGGCATGTAAACAACATATTCCGGTCAAGGAATCTGATAAAGGGAGCTGGATTTGAGCTCTTCTCAGGGTGTAGCGTGTTCTTACTCCGAGTGTGTCAGGCCACATTCAAACCTAACACGGTTGCCAGGTCTGCTTATTCCAGGACTTCACTTCTTTGGGGTTTGTTTCATTGACCTTTCAATGGTTTCTCTTGCTGGATTTGGCAACCCTGGAACTAATTGCAGCACCAGTGAAATGGTTGCCAAATTCTTTTTTTTTTTTTTTTTTTTTCAGGGAGAGGGAACCTCTGAAATGCACTATATGCTCGAGGAAATTAAGAACGCAATAATTTAATTACAGAAGGATGTGATTTAAGCGGAAAACTTCAGTGAAATTATCGACTGGTTGCACAGAGGAATCTGATTATTGTCATGTAAACCTAGAGCTTTCCTATTATCTGATTACCCAAGTGCATGGAAACTCAATCAGATTACTGACAAAATAGGATTTTGTCTAGTTATGGGATTATTAAGGTCAATAAAGTTTGCGCAAGGCTTTTGTTACCGTCCGCTTATTCCTGTCCCAGTTCACATTTGTCGTCTCGATTTAGCAATGCAGACTCACATTTTTTCAAACGCTTATTGACAAAATACGACACCTGTTTTTAGAATTAGGACTCACGTAAACTGTCATTATGTTCCTTTCTCAATGTGCTGAAACTGCCTGTGGTAAGCTACAGATGACTGCGGTTAAAAAGACTAGGCAGAAAATGCTGGAGTGTCCCTTTAAGACTATTAATTACTCAACATGCTTCGTTTATGGTCGGCTCACACAAGCCAGCTTATGAGAAAACCTTTTCCTTCACAATTTTTTGTGAAAATTTCTACTGCTTTCCTCTTGCAGCCAGGCAAGGCTGAAAGACGACAAGAGAGACGGGTTTTGTGATCCGTACACTCAACTCTACTGCTCCAATCACATGGCAGCACTTCAATCCATTTGGGTCTGTAGACAGTCTAAAAGGAGGCGGGGAATCAGGGGGAAGAAAGGGGTTTTTAAGTGATTTTGAACATGAGCATGAATGTTTGTGCTAGACAGTCTGGTCTGACCGTTTCAGAAACTGCTGAACTTCCCGGATTGGTCCAATAAAAAGAAAATATCCTATGAGTGCCAGTTCTCTGGGAGCAAATGCCTTGTTGGGAAGGACAAAAGAGAACGGCCAGACTGGTTCGAGCTGAGAGAAAAACACTAACTTGTTACAACCGGGCATTTAGAAGGGCAGCTCTAGATGCACAAGACGTCAAACAAACGTTGAAGCAGATGGGCTACAGCAGCAGGCCACGCCATGTGCCACTCCTATCAGCTAACAGGCAACTGAGGCTCCAATTCACATGGGCTCACCGACACTGGACAATAGAAGACTGGAAAAAACGTTGTCTGATCTAATGAGTCTTGATTTCTGTTGTGATATCCGGAGGGTAGGGTCAGGATTGGGATTGGGAAGAAGGAAAAAAAAAAACCCCATGAAAGCATGAAAACATGGATGCATCCTGCCTCATATCAGCGATTCAGGATTCTGGCACGTGGAACTCCTTAATATTAATATTAAAATGCCAGAGTATTATTCAAAAAGCACAGAATATCTGAGTATTGTTACTGGCCATGTTTATCCCTTTATGATCACAGTGTACCATCTTCTCATGGCTACTTCCAGCAGGAAAAACATGCCATGTCACAAAGCTCAAATCATCTCAGACTGAAATGCTGAACATGGCAGCGAGTTCGCTGGACTCAAACGGCCTCCACAGTCATCAGATCTAAATCCAATAGAGCACCTTTGGGATTTGGTGAAATGGGAGAACGCATCATGACGGATTCGGAGTCAGGAAATCTGCAGCATCTGCTTGATGATATCATGTCAGTGTGGTCCCAAATCTCGGAGGAATGCTTACAGCACCGTGTCGAATCTCTGCCACAAAGAATTAAGGTGCTTCCAGAATTAAGAGTCAAGGGATCCAGTCCGATCCTAGGAAGGCGTTTAAAGCAATAAAGCGACGATTATGCTGCTTTTAGGATTTTGCTTCTTCGTCGCAACACCTTTTTCCTCTCGTCTCGGTTGACTCTGGACATATCTCGAATGGAATCTGGAGCAGACAGTAGGCGCAGGCGGTATTGAGACCTCAGCCAATCACGATGGGGTGCTGGCCTGAGGGAGAGATCATTTATCAAAAAGCATTTATGAGCGACGAAGCACAGCCCGGCGTTATACCATTTCAATGACACCGAACCGCCGTCTCGTTTTCTGGCTTAGTCGAGTGCCGTTGCTTCTGACCTATAACCCGACTTTACCCTTTTGTGCTTTCAGATCCCGTTGCCTGATCTGGCAGGAGACGCATCAGCCTGGTCTTCGTTTCCCCATTGTCCTCTCAGAACAGCGTCTTAAGTGCTCCAGTTAATCTCAATGCATTAAACGAGTTCACTTGCGCCAGGCAGCCACACAATGCAATGCCGGACACGAGATGTACAAGATAGGAGCAAAGGTAGAAACACAAACACTTTCCTGTGACAGCTTTTATGCAATCTTTGTTCTACAGACTCAATACATGCCCCTATTAAAAGCTAATGGCAGATACAGCGCTCTCGCAAAATAATACACCCGCAAGCTCTCAAAAGCAATCCGATCCAGCTACTGTTGTTGAAACGAACAGGTATCAGAGACAGCCAGGTCACTCTCTCATGGTCTCTCATGACCCGTCTGAACCGAATTTCACACGTGCAGCCGCCGAACCCTCAACCTCCCAGTCACTAGATGACTTTACCAGTGCGCCAGTACTGCCCAGGCATCCAGAGAACGGCTCTTACAAAGCAGGTCTGAGGACATCGCATGTAAAAACGCCACAGCTGTGGCGACGCCCCTCACATATCGACTATGAATTCAATTCAGCATGATTTACTTACCATTACAAATTCTCCAGACCCCCGAATGGGCCTAACAGAGGTGAGAGCAGGGAGGGAAATGCTATAACGCAATCCACACACTAGAAGACTTTTCAAAAGGCTTTTAAAGTCGGCTTTTAAAGTTCACACATCTCAAGACAAGCCGCTGAGTTTTTAGTCACAGACTATGATTTCCCTCTTTGTGACATGGTCACTATTTGTGAACACGAGAGCCGGCTGTTTAACTGCCTAAATACTAAATACTGCCAATGCACATGCTCTCTCCGTTATGGAATTTAGTATTTTATTTATACGTACTGCTGTCCTACATGCTATAGCTTTTAATTCTCTATTCACTCACTGATTTTAGCTTCTGTTTGTTTCAATAATGCCCAGGGAGGGCACTTTATAAGACTTGGTCTTTCCGAGTTCGTCATTTTAAACTTGCTCCATTTTGAAAAGCGCTTTAGAAAAAAAATGTAGAAATACATTTTGCAAGACCGCCACAGTCTTCCTGTTGAAATGAGAATTGACTAAATAAATAATAAAGCTGAAATTATAGTACAGTTTTGTGAAACTATTGGTTAGTCGAGGATGTAAACACTGTGTTTGTATACATTTATTCTTGGCATTTTAACAGGCAAATGAAAGGACCGGCTTTAAGGGACTGCTCCATTAGGAGCCAAGAAGAAACCGGGTCTCATTTCTCTGAGATGTTCAGACATACTCCTGTACTCACTTGACGCGCCGCTTTCCTTTTGGAGCGAGCTCACCTGGTGGACGTCGATATTTACATCACTAACTTGCTCTTAAATGTTATATAAATGTGTTATGCTTTTGCGCTTTTCCCCTTATCTTCCACCATTTCCGATTGTACCGCGATACACTGCGATCCGATGCATATTCCACATAGTTTCCAAACTGAATATACGCTCGCAAAACTATTTCTGAATGAAATATCCCCTAATGTAATATCCTCAAAGTTTTGTGAGCAGTGTGTAAAAACAGCTGAAATACAAAATGGTGAAATGCATTACAACACACGAATTCAGTCAAATCCCTGCAGTGCGACACCTACAAGAGTATGGAATACGTAAAAAAAAAAAGCAAATTCCTGCCTTCCAAACATCAATATTTTGAGCTGAACATTGAATCGTAGTGTATCCCGAAATTAAATATAGTGTTATATAGCGATATCATTTTTTTAGCACAGCCCTAGTTAATAAGTCTTTGGTCGGTGCCGCTTTAACGCAATCAGTCGTTGGAGTTTGTTTGTTTGATGTGCAATACGGTTCACATGGCAGCATCCTCACTATTGGAGCTGTGGCAGCAGGGTTCGTTTTAGTCGACCCCAACCTGGAAAGCGTGAGCACGGCCTTAAACTTCAATGACAACTAAGCTTCCAAAAGACAGATGTCCCCCGTTTTCCACAATCCTGGACCATAACCGACTTGAAAAGGCCAACTTTTACCACATGGCAACATTACATAAACCAAATACACAAGCAATCATATGCCATTAGTCCATGTCTTTGGACTGTGGGAGGAAACCAG
Organism: Parotocinclus haroldoi; assembly: GCA_034779995.1. Lineage (NCBI taxonomy): Eukaryota > Metazoa > Chordata > Actinopteri > Siluriformes > Loricariidae > Parotocinclus > Parotocinclus haroldoi. The sequence continues at coordinate 6,876 of JAUZST010010261.1, read as the reverse complement.
GGGTACCCGGAGTAAACCTACGCAGACATAAGGAGGACAGGCAGACTCCACACAGAAATAACCCAGTCCGCTCCGCCCTGGGACTGAACCCAGGACCCAGAACATTCTTGCTGCTACTCACTGAGCCACTGTGCCACCCATAAGATGAGTGAAAACATTACGCTATTCAACAACACATCTCGATCGACCTCGCTAACGTTCGTCAAGTAGGAGCCTAGGAAATTACACCCTGATTTGACACACACAGTTCACAGAGTTCAACAGGAACGTTTAAGACACTGGTGAAATCCTCGCCCGACAGGTTTGGCGCCGTTAAGGCAGCAAACGGTGAAATTAAGCTAAGGATTACTTTCATTAAACTAAAATCCTTTCACCAAAACCCCACATAGATTTACGTTTTGGCTCTTGAAAGCTATTCAGTGTCACTTGAGCCCTACTGAAGCAGAACAAGCTCCAGCCAGATGGATCTCTCATTCTAGAACTTCCACTCAAGATAATCCCAAATCCACAGGAGTCAGGAACGCAAACGGAAAATGGAGAAACACTGCAATTAGCAGAGAGCCGTCGTTCTACCAACATCGCACTGAGTTAGCACAGCTTTGGGAGACGGCGATCTGGACTGGGCTGGAGCAGACAGAGACGACCTAGAGCGCCCGATGGTGTATCTCACAGTCAACATCAATGCAAAGACAAAATGAGCAGACAGGTCAGACCAGAACGCTTACACGCTTTCAGTGAAGGACACCGATTAGTTTGGTCAGCAGCAGGTCAGCCATGTTATATCACACCCCGTAGAGAACAGCATCAGACTGCCGCATGCCTCCAAATAACTCGGGACTTGTTTGTAATCCAACGAAGACAGACGGACAGAGGGAATAAACACATCACGCTACGCAAGAACATATCAAGCCCACACGTGAACCGTCTGACGCACAGATTAGTAAAATCCCAGGTTACAGAGCCAGATCATTACGTGCGGGAGAAGAGCAAACGGAAGAAGAAAACCTTATGGCAATTATGCTAATTTCCCCCTTCGCTCTGATATAGGCGGCTTATAGTAAATCTGAATTGCAAGCAATAAAACCAATTAAACAGTTTAAACACGAAAGCGGTGCAACGTTACATGGAAGCTAACAAACGATACTCGATTTAATCCCAGTATCAATACGGTTAAGGCAATTAAAAAAAATACAGATATACACACTCAGACCACTGTATTACCTACATATCTTTTTCTACAATCATCCATTTTTCAGCTCCATTAAACCAAATGCAATTGCAGACCATAGTCCACCTAACTAGTACCTTATCTGTGCTGGTCCTGTGAGGATCCTGGCCAATAGAGATCAGAGTAATGGGGACTAATAAAGTATGAAGAGAAGCACATTGACTAAGTGTGTAACTGTAGAACTACAAAGTGCTTCTCTATGATTGAGCTGATCAAATGGAAACAAGAAGGTGTACCTACTATAGCGGCCAGTGAGTGTATTCCTAAGATTGTTCCAGACATCCCCGTGGTGTAAACAGCTTTAAAACAGCAGTTAAAAAACACATGACATCACCTAAAATGTCAGTTCCATAAGTCCTGTCTCATCAACTTTGTTTTCTTTCCCAATGACTTTTTACTGCCATTCAGACTGGCCTCAAAGCAAATTCTCTCCAGCTGTAACAATTTGGGTTTGATTATGAAAGCTGGAACTGACCATACGTCTGACTTTCACATGGCTTCTGACCACATTCTGCAAAAAAAAAAAAACACCAACGACACAAATGCCCTTCAAAAACCTCGCTCACACAAACATCTACCACCCGTGAAATACTGGCATGCACATGAGGCTCCCACATCAGAGTTCAAATCCCGCCAGATAACACCAGTGGGAAAACAAACATGAACTCATCCCGCTGAACCAAAAATCAAACAGGCGGTGCAGGCAACTGTTATCCCAATAATCCGGTCCAGACTGCCTCATGAAAAGCACATACAGGCAATCCTGACCTCCCAGAGCCACTCAATTCCCAATTCAGGTTAGCCAAGCGTTCCAAACTCCACTTGAACCCTGCCTGTGCTAGACATCTACATGCAAGACGCAGAACTCCTCTGCAAACCAACTGAAATCGACCCAACGGTAAATTCCAAGTGAACCGTTATGAAGACTAAATTCTGCAAGCAGATCAAAATCTCCAGTGAAATGGACTAAATGTACGCACCGAATGCTATTTAGCGTAAGCCTTACCACAGCAACGTCAACGATGGGTCACCGTGTTACTCAGGTTTTTAGTCATCCGGAAGATGGAAGCCTTGATAGACTAAAAAAAAGGGACCCAGCCTTCTTGGGTAGCCTAGATGAATTAAACTAGGTAACCTAAGTGCAGAGTGATTGTTTAAATAACCAAGCACTGAGCATCTTTAAGTAAAATAGAATAAGTAAATAATATACAGACTATAATAAATTAAGCATAGTACTTTATTATGAAGAGATTAATAAATAGACAATGCAATTAAAGCGTATGGGACATTAGTATATAAAACTAATAGTCCAGTAAACGGAGCCATTGTAGGTTCTTGTGATCGCAGGGGGAAAGTTTTCATGTTACTGGCCTCTGATGTGACCCAACTAGCAGTATGAAGCCTGGGCCTGATGGTAGAACCACAGCGAACCTGGTCCCACTGAAAGCATCTTAGTGTATGGACTGGAAGAACAAAATGTTCGAATTGATGTTGCGCAACACTCCTTACATTTTCTCCAACACTTCTTCTTGATCAAGTAATTATCTGAACTTTTCTGCCATCCACCCTGCCACTAATTTGCAGTCTTTATTAAGTTTCGCCTACAGAGACCGGTTTTTGGTGCCCAAAGCCTCAGCAGCTAAGCGTTCATTGCTCATTGCGCGTATAGGGCAGGTACTGTGATGTAATTGATAGAGAAGTTTACAGATTTTTTTTTACATACATCAGTAGCTGTGGATAAGAAGTAACAACAAATCCTGACGACCTGAGTGAGGTCCCAGGCTGCACTTGTAAAACGGTCCAAATAAGAACCTGAAGGTGCCAGGCAGTCTATAACACTATCCCATGACCGCGATGACCCTAGTTAGAGAGTGTTGTCCGAGGGAGAGATGGCAGTAAGGGGATCACTCCGTGGTACCGTAACAGTAATCCCTGAGCTTGCAGGCCGGGCTTTCACCTAAACCCTGTGCTGAGCCCCCATGCTACTGAAGCCAAGAAAAAGCAGGTAAGAAACACACAAAAAAAAAACAACAAATTACCTAATGCCCATTAAAATAGCTTCTTAATTACGCCATGTATTCAGTGTAGTAGCCATGTCCTACACGCTAGCGTAGTTAGCTAATTACAAACAGTAGAACTCTACGGTGAAATAATAAATCTGCAGTCCTGGCACACTGACATTTGTTTCAATTGAAACTTAAATACCTCAGTCTAACAACGTTTTAGCTAATCAGTGTTCGTGGCCTGGAAGCTAACGATGCTAGCATGAGGAACGTCTGCTAGACTGAATACAAAGCGCACTCTTAAGTCTGCTAAATGCTGCAAATGGAAACTGTATAAGGACACAATTAAAGTAAAGTAAATGTCATTGTGAGCACTGTGCACCTGATACAGTAGCTTTAATGACAAGTTGTAAAAAGCAGTGACGCCATCATGCCACTGTGAGAAAGTAAACAACTTTGCCACACCTCACACTAGCTAGTTTAGAAATCTGCTGACTGATTATACTAAACCCTGTGATATTAGCAGTCAGTCGATTCGTTTTTGCACGGAAGCATAGTCGCGGACTCGATAGCTTTCTTCCCTCTGCTTTCTGGGCAGATCGTGTGTCCGTAAACGCATCCGTGCCTGCGTAATAAAGCCGAGGAACAAGTCGAACTTATCCGGATGAAACATGAATGAGCCTGCTGTTAAAGTTTATTGCCCATGTGTAACCGAAGACGCTTAACTGCTACGTGTGTGGCTTGGGCTAACGGCTCAGCATTTGACCCGAGGGACACTCTCTCACTCAGTCACTCCATTAGGTAAGCGGGAGGAAGCAGAAAGACGGGCATTCCTCACCCCATGGCTCACCCCGGAAAACAGCTGTGCAAATGCAGACGCAGAACACATTGAAGCAAAGAAGCCAACTCGGCAAGCGTCATAAACTTGCACAACTCTCAACGAGAAACACTCGTGCCCCTGGGATGCAATCTATATCGGCTTCAGCTTGTGCACTGCAGATCTGGTAGCTCAAGCTGAGGCTGTGACTCGCAGGAGTGCAACTTTAAAGGGGACATAAGTTTTTAACCCCGCTTTTGTATTTCCACTTTGGTCTCTGCTGCCCCTTTAAGCCCGTCAAGCGAGAAAAGAAAACATCCATCCGTTTTCTGTCAACAGTTAACAGATTTTGGTGTTAGCAATCATATGCTTCTACGAGCCATTTCGATTTCTCCCATATTGTTACGTCACACTTAGGGGTACCACCCCTCACGGGTCAACCAACCACCAGAGTCCCACCCACTCTTGAGCTGAACTGTCCCCAATTTGGTCTTACGGTTTTACAAGCAACCTGGCTAAGTTAGTGAGCTACATTTGAAAGATTGGAATCCGGCAACAAATTAAAAGTCAAGCATAATGCAATTTACTGGACAAGCAAGGGTCCGCCGACACCTTCTGCACCACTGGAATACGAAGCCCAGAAGCTCCCAACGGTGTCTGAATGTGTGTTTTTAACGTGCAGCCCCTCCCCTGTCTGACTTCATCATCTCTAGATTACCGCTGTGACTGATACAAATGCTAATAGAGCTCTAGAACAATAGCTAATCAGAGCAACACGAAAAGCCATGGTAGCTCTAACAGCATACACAAACAAACTAAAGGACTGCATCCAGACACAATATTTTAAACGATCCATTCGGAGACGACCTGCCGTAGCCGCCGAGTTTCAACACCTTCAGGTGCAGATTCTGGTTCAAAGTGGACAGCATGAACAATTAGCCATCACGATACAAAATCTAACAAAAAAAAAAAAGAAAAAAACAGTGCCATAATTAAGGTTATTTCCCCAACCTCCACCTTACCCCACCTCTCTCCTCCTCATTATCATTTAAAGCTACAGACACAAAAATGGCTCATTGTGAGACTGGCTGAAAGTGGGTAGAATTCTGCACCAAGGCTGAATATCAGGAAAGAGACTTCAGATAAAAGTATTAGGGACCTAAAGCCTATAGAAAATCTTAAAAGCAGCATGTCACGAGACCTTTAAGTGACCACACGGGGCCTGCGGCAACTACTAATCGGATGGATGCGAATTCCAATTCCAGCTCGACTAAGCTGCCTCTTTTAAATTCTCCGCTCAGTTTTAAGTCTCTCTGAATAAGGGTGTTAAAAGCTACGTGTGTCACACTTAGCATTAAGCATTGCTGATAATGAATAGCACCTATAGTAGGTTGGACAGGGCTTGCTCAGTGGACTCAGAAGCATCAGTAATCAGAAAGACGCGAGCAAAACCTATTTTTCACCCAACAGTGGCCTTCACCTTTAACTGCTTGCTTCAATTGTAAGAGGATAAAGACATCTAATAACTACTACTCTAAAAGCTTATTTTTTGCTATACAGATTACGGACTATAAATCCTCAGATAATACACAGAAATCCAAAACACTTTCTGAATTTTACTCCATTACGATATGCAGATATGCAGACGAGTGGCAGTGCCTTCAGTCCGTCAGCAGACTAACTGCTCTTCTTTGTTTATCTTTAAATGGATTAAAAATGAATATAATTCATGTCACGACATTCAAAGAAATCAAGAATTGTGGGAGATATTCAAGACGTTACTGCAAAAGACGCTTTGTGTTGATGGTTTTGCCCAACAGTGACCACTACAACGTAAAGAATAAACAGAATATGAACTGAAACACATAAAATGCCCAATCCTTCGTGCAAAGTACTGTATATAGTCATTATATTGCTTAAGCAACAAATCTAAGACTTTTACACACTACTGTCTGTCAGGTCAAAGTCAATATATTTTGGACTGCGTTGTTCGTTTGTATTGACAGCGTGTATTTTTGTGATGAACGGCCTGCAGCACGACCTGCCTTGAAAGCCACGGTGCTATTCAGTTCATCCTGACCAAGCTCCCTTCATCTCTCAGAGAAAAAAAAAATAAATTCTTAAAATCACTTATCTCTTCTGATGGGGGTGAAACTAATTTGCCCTGGCTCCCCGGTTCCCTCTTGCTCAGTCTCAAACTCACTCTCCAGCTCCCTCTCCCTCCAAGCAATTACTATCTGTATTTACAACCTGTCTCGGAGGTGCACTGTCAGGGGTCATGATCCAACTGCCAGAATATAAAATTACACGACGGCAGAATATCGCGCCTCTCTGACACTTTTGCCTCTCCTTCATTTTCTCGCACATCCACACGCTGCCTCGGTAAGCTAGCATTTCGAGGGCTTGATTGGAAACATCTGTTCAACGACAATCACTTGGATAGAAAAGTATCGACAACCCCGCTCTGCTGATCCGTTTTTCCTCTCAATTTGTTCACTCTGCTCTACCCACGGCGCTCTCTAAAACTGAGAACGGGGCACGTTAAATGCAGCAGGGCATACAAAAATGCTCCACGGCAAAATGAGATACATTTATGGCATTCATAAAGAACAGATTACCAGTTTTGGGATTTCTGCCATGTGTGCGCATTAGCAGCTGCCTTTTTACTCTGAACCTATTTTGTTTACACGCGCAGTGAGCCACAGACACATGCATACACACACACAGAGACACACACACACACACACAGAGACACACACACACACACACACACACAGAGACACACACACACACACACACACAGAGACACACACACACACACACACACA
>JAUZST010010260.1:0-10000 GCA_034779995.1 Parotocinclus haroldoi | reverse complement strand
CTGAATTGCCCCAAGCAATAGTTAAAGCATCAAACTTTTTTTGTATCCTCCTTCTAATTTGTGCCTTTCCACAACCTCATCTCAGAGGCCAATTACCAGCCCCTTTATCATCAAAGTATGATGAATTACTTTGGTGACCATGCTAGTATTGAAATCCTCGTTCAAAAATGATCTTTATTCTAAATTAATTCAAACCAAGCCAATGCATGTTAGATGGCATGGTGTGATCTGGGAGGTGATGGGTTGTACCTGAGCAAGTGCGGGACTGTGGTGGCCTAGTGGTTAAGGTATTGGACTAAGGACCAGAAGATTCAGGGTTCAAATCCCACCTCTGCCAAGTTGCCACAGTTGGGTCCCTGAGCAAGGCCCGTAATTGCTTGGATTGTGAGACTGTATGAGTTGTAAGTCGCTCTGGATAAGAAAGTCTGCTAAATGATGTAAATGTAAGTTTATAATGGTTACTCTAAAAAGACTGAGGACTTATTAAAACCAGGTATTTCACTAATTACACTTAAACACTGATCGGATTCATGTAACTGTCACTTTAATGTTGAGGTGTATAATGTGTAAACAACAGGAAGTAGCTAGATTTAATTTATGGTCGTTTTCAGGGTGTAATGTGACAGGGTTTTACATTTCTCATCTGCTACTGTACAAAAGCCTCTTTGGTATGTTTTCCTTATGTGTGAACTTGTTATATTTGCATGCCAAAGTCTACACACATTTCACACTGCAGTGAAAAGTCTGTGCGTAACGCAAATTCATTGGCTTGTAGATCACACTCACTCAGGTTCTGCAGCAGATCAAATGCACAGTACAAATGATATTTTCTATATTGTACCATATCATACCAATGCTAATTTCACAATGCAGATAATAATAATAATAATGAGAAGATTCTGAGGGTTTAAACAAGCCGAAGATTATTGAAAGAATTAAACTATTGTTACTGTTCCTTACAAAACACTGTTTTAAATTGACTGAAGAATAGGTATGTCTTGTGAAAGCTACACAATTTAATACTTTTCGTTTTAAATACAAGAGGCCATTGAAGACTGCTTAGGCAATTTGTTCTGGGAAGAATAATTCCGAAGAAGAATCATTTTACTTTTAGCCGGCTGAATAATTGCCAGAGTATTTTGACATTTGTCACATTTTACTTTATTTTTGGTTATTGTGGAGTAAATACACTCCGAACCATAAGTACTTTGAGTACTGCTTTAGAGAACAGAGTCTGTGAGAGAGATTGATTTTTGGTGTGCGTATCTGTGACGGGGTGGAGGGAGACAGGCAGTGGGAAAGTTCCGAATGTTTTCCCTTTTTCTCTTTGTGTGCATATACGGCACACATTTAAACAGAAATAGAAATTAACATATGATATCAGGACTGAATGCATCCATATTTTGGTACAGATCCACGCATTTAAGACCAATCAAGCACGCCATGTTTCAGTCAGGACAAGTACTTGCATTAAGCACAAAAACAGGCTGTTTAAACTGTGTGTGTATGTGCAGTCAGCCAGACTGCAACTGGGAGCCACAAACCTGGACACTAAATAACTCAAGACAACGCACATATAAAATCAAACGACATAACTGTTAACACAAAGCCGGTTCTGTGAAAGGGGTGTAGAGAATCCCAGAGTTTTACCAAGAAGCTCGCAATCAGGAAAGACACTGCATACAGGGTGTGACGATTTGAGGAAAAGACCTTGAAACAGAACCCAGTGTGTGCACATGGTTATTACTTTAGAAATCCATTAACTCAAAAACATGTGGCATGATATGCAAAAAGCTTCAAAGCTTATTTTACTTGTTGACTTGAGCTCATTTATACGTCTCCACATTGGAATGCGTGCGCGTGTGCGTGTGTGTGTGTGTGTGTGTGAGATCAGACCTATGCATTATTGACACTTACGACCAGTCAAACTATGTCTACTATTATAATACTTCAGCACAGAAATGTTTGCATTGCCATGACTTATATGTAAACAGGAATAGTGTAAGCCATTGTAGTCACTGCTGCTATTTTACATAATTTTCACAGTCAGTGGCAAGAAATGAGTTGTTCTAAAACCCCTTTTTGTTCCTTAGATTCTGGAAACTCAACAGAAAAGTTTGGAAAACAGTAAGCTGTTACCGTAATGTTCTCTCAAAATTCAAGGTGACTAAAATGTAAACATGCAGATAAAACAAGGAAGCAGCCCAACATAAAAACCAAAACAGACAACCAAAGATGTCCAGTCTTGCCCATCTGATTTAAAGAAGGAAACGTGTATTACCTGGTATGGGTGATAAGGCAATATCAAGATTGGCCATGTGATCTGGCAGCACTAAATTAGATCAAATCTGGATGAAGGCAGTAAAATCACAACTGAGAGAATCCTGAAGTTGCTCATATGAATCACAGCAGGGTTTAATGCAGCAGAAAAGGCAAATGACAGCATAAGAACAAGCTACTACACAATATCTATGTAACACTCAGAACTATTATCATTTAAAGTGCTTACTATTTCTATACAGTGGGACCCAAAGTCTGAGAGCACTGCTGAAATTGCTCATTTGAATATTTGGAGAAGGATTCGTTCGGGGGAAGGATACTGACCCAAAAGATTTCGATTTATTCGTTATTAGCTAATCCCCTATCCAGAACGATTTACATCTGATAAACATTCACAATGTGATCAAATGTAGGTTAGGGATCATGCTTAATGACCCAACCCAATGATTGGCAGCTTGGCAGAGGGGTTTGTAATCCAGTACCCTAATTTCTAGTATACCACAGACCCACAAAGCTGTACAACAACTACTTAAAGACCAAATAAGATCAAGGAGTGCTGACTGTCGTGAACTTCCACATCCACCTGACCTGAAACCAGATCAATTAATCAGTCAATGACTCAGCCATTCAAAAGCATAATCCTGACCAGGGTCTCAGGAAATGTGGTGCAGGGTGCAAGGCGAATCGATCGGTCATTCAGTTACTAAAATATGTATTTGTATAGTGCTTTTCACAACAGGTTTTGTCACAAAGCAGCTTAACAGAGATCCGCGCAGTGGCAAGGAAAATCTCCCTCAGATGAGAGAAAGAAACCTTGAGAGAAACCAGACACTGTTATGAGAGATATTAAAGACAGAGAAAGCCAAGCATTCAGTAACATCACAAGATGCTCTATGGGATATTGTGAAATCATAACAAAAAACATGGCTCTCCAGATTTTATTTCAACTTGTGGAGTCCATGGCAGATCAATAAAAGTGTATTTTACAGGGATACTTAGGTCACAACAGACGTTTCAGAAGTCATAGCTATAGAAAAGATATAAAGACACCGAAATGCATTGATAATGGCTTCTTTTTGTCATACAATCTGCTCTCTAATGTGTTCACACAACATCTACTCTACAATTATACACACAATTAAATTAAGCCTGTTTTCATTCCATTCTTGTACAGCTTTACACGCCGTGAACAATAACGGGTGATGAATTGTGACATGTTAATGACGTTCTAACACACACCTACATCATAAATAATAATACATAACAGTCACAGACATTCTGAAGAAAGCTGCTTTAATAGATAAATCAGTTTAAAATATGTGTGTATTGTAGACCTATCCACTGGATTAATTTTTTTTATAAGACGAGCCATGACCGATTCTGAAAACTGGACAATGGAAATGGAGAACAAAAAAAAAATAAAATAAATAAAAGTACCAGAACTGGTTGTTGTTTTTGGTTCTCTAAGAAACTTTCAGAACATCGGTGCCTCATAAGACAGAATAGAACTGAATCATTTCTAACCACGAAGACGATGTACTCAGATGTTTTTCCCTGAGGTGCTCCGGTCTTTCTCTTGAGATAGCTCAGCAGTATGCTAGCACTATCACAGGCACCCAGGCTGGAGTCATGGTGGTGCCATCTGGCCAGGTTGTGTGTCACATGCAGACACAATTGCCTGTGCCTGAAGGAAGGAGAACTGGTCAGGGGATCATTTTCTGGCCTGCTAGAGTGACCCCTACCCAGCCCTTGAGTTCCCTCCAGGCCATGCTTAAATCTGAGCCCTGTGTTCGTCAGCCACCACAAACCTGGAGACCTCAGTGACAACATCCACATATTGTAAACAAGCGCAGATCTTGTGGTTCAGTGGTAAGAGTTGACTGTTGGTTATAGTGGTCCTGTGGACTCAAACTGCAATCTGGATTTATAATGAAAAGGTTTGGGTGGTGTGGGAACTGGGGCAGGGGATGGGGGAGACTGGTGTCCCATCCGGGGAGCACATTCACCTAAAGCATTCCAGGATAGGTTCCAGACCCCCCTATCCCTTGTCAGTAAAAGAGAAAGGAAAGTAGTGCTTATCTTTTAACATTTACTGTGTACAGGGATTGTTGTTTTTACAGTGGCACCAAAATGACAAAAGTTTCATTCATTTCACCACAGAATTCTGGCACCTTTATTTTAAGAGGGCTTTTCCACTGCAAAATAAACCATTATAGAATAACACAATGGCAGTTTTTTCCAGATGAAATATGTTGCTGTGCACTAAAGGCTTGTTATTAGGAGTTACAGTATTTAGAAGCTGTCCTTATCTGGAATGATTTACAATTGACGATGTGAGGTCCAGCAGTGGTACTGGGTTGAGTTGGGATTTTAACTTGCAGGTTTTCCAACTGATAGTCCAGTGCAGGGGATGTCCAGTACAGGTACTGTATTCTTTTTTTAGTTCTTCTAGTTTGAGAGAGTTCCTAATTCCTTGATAGTTCCTTAACCAATTCTGCATTCTCAGTTGGAAAATTACATCTTACCATTCATTCCATTGGGCAACGCAGGCATTGTGGGATAACATGCCATAACTGGACTCTCAGATCTTCCTCTTCCATCCATTTAACCGTACATTCTGCTCGGCTTTCAGTCGCTCTGCTCCCCGACTCTGGAACTCACTACCATCATCTCTCTGTAATATAGATTCACTTCCATTATTTAAATCCAGACTCAAAACTCATCTGTTTAAGATCGCTTTCTCTGTATAGAACACTTTTATTAGCTATTTTATATTGATTTCTATTTTTGTACATTTTATACGTGTATTGTGTATTTTTATGATATTTTTATGGCGTCCTTGGGTGCTGGAAAGGCGCCTTGAAATAAAATAAAACATTATTATTATAACTATAAACAAACTCAGCATGTGACAGTTGATTATTTTGACCTATCAGCTGCGTTTAGAAGGTTCTGAATACACAGCACTGCATATGAGCTGAACACAATGGGTAGATGTCATTTCTTGGTAGGTGGAGGTTGCTAAGTATGACGCATATGTCATATTGTACATGGTGTTGACTGCAACAACAAATTCCTCTTAGTTCGCATTTATGTGGTAATACAATTCCTGCCCTGGACTTCATGGCGTATTAACGTTTTCACATCAACTTTAGGTCACATGAGTGACCAGTCATAGCACAAAGAGAGGAATGTGCAGCTAGGTGTGATTTTTTAAATACACTGGGTGGCGTCACCGGCGTGGGGGATGGGGTTAGGATTAATGAATTAGATGCCTTTTCTGGCTTATTTTTATCAGGTTCTGAAATACCACAATTTTACCCGCAAACGTCCCTTAAAAGTCCCGATGACTATTTCAGAGACAGATCCAACAATAAGTCCTTATTCATCTCGTCCATATGCTGCTATGCTATGCTAGATAATGAAGTGAGTACGACAAAAATGAACATCAACAATGACTTTCTGAGTGCATTTAACTTTTTTATTTGATCTATTCTTTTTTATTTACAGTAGTTAAAGATGTAACAACATCATTAGTAACACTCAACTGTATGTTTAAAAATCTAATATACTTCTATTCAGAATATTCATCATTTCACACCTTAGTTACTTAATGACGATAAGGCAAAGCTTAAAAAATGAATTGTTTCAAATTAAAATATGTTAATATGTTAAACGGGGAGAGGGGGGCTGGGGGGGGCTCCACATGAATGATTATGAAATGGGGGAGGGTTATAATGGTGGAGACGCCCATGCGGGGGGAGTGCAAACTGTAATTAGAGAGTGTATACCTTATTATAGACATAATCAGAAAATAATGATCGTTTCTAGGAGATTCTGCATATTGATTGTGTACAGATGTACAACAATCAGTCAGAACTTTAAAATCACTGAAATGTAAAGTGAACATGACTGACAGTGTGATATTCTGGATGACGTTCTGCTGGTAAATCTTCTGCCCAACATTTATGTGGCTGTTACTTTGGCATGTACCACCTATACAGACAATGTTGCAGACCTAGTGCACCAACACAGGTCAACAGAATTCCCTAATCACAGTGATCCCTTGCTGCAGGACAATGTGCTATAATACGGTAGAGATTGTAAAGGAATGGTTTGAGAAAAAAGACAAAGGGTTCATGATGTTAAATTGGCCTCCAAATTCCCTAGATCTCGATGCAATCGATGAGATGGGATGTACTAGACAAAGTCAGATCCAGGTGTCCCTACCCCACAACTTACAGGGTTGCTAATGTCTTGGTACCAAATACCACAGGACAGATTCCGAGGTCTTGTGAGTCCATGCCTCGATCAGTCAAAGCATTGGTGGCACAAGCAGAACAGAAGTTTCATTTGCGATGATTGATTGGTTTCTTTGTAACACAAAGTTAATATATTATACCTAATAGTTGCCTTTTTATTAAAGGAAACTTGAGTAGCTAGTTTAAAATCGAGAGAAGCTATTTAGTATGTTTAGACGTCAAAAGATTTTTGAAAAGTGTTTACATGTCCATGAGCTAAACGCAATGTTGGATATCATTACACGCTGATTAATGTTCACACAGAAAACCTTAAAAGAGATCATTATAAAAAGGATTTTACGTTTGTACCTTTGGACCCCAAATACAGAACTCAGTCACTTCAATATTTATCAGCTGAATTTAACAGAAACACAAGCTCTGTTTGCCTGGAGCATCTTAGCTAGCTACAATATTCTGTGATTGTAAGCTTTTGTGTTACGCAGAGATTTTCAATGCTAAAAACATGTTGTGTTTTTGAATGCTGGAACGCAGGTCAGTTTGCAAACTAAAACCATAGAGTTCCAAAATTGTCCAAACTGGCTTATGCTGGTTAATGATGATAATGGTTTAACTGGAAAACTTGAAAGGCCTTTCTGGTAAAGATGGTTTACCAACATTCCACTGTCCAAAACACAATATATGCTGGACAATAGACAACTCATTAGCTAAAATCATATTTAGAAATGGTCTATATATCCCCTCATTTTTATGAGCAGTGTACTTGGCTAAATGTTTTCACTTCTCTAGCTGTTTTCAATGTTTCCATTGTGATTATACAATTAAAATCTCCATAATTCATCTTGTTGCAACTTCTACAACTGTCACTTTAGCCATTAGCACATGGTCTAGACAATAAACGTCTGAGTTTACACCGTAGTGCACTGGTTAAGGTCAACGTCTCACTGTGTGAAACAGACATGGTTACATAAATGAGATTTTCAAAGCTGCTGTTTCATGAGGCATGCTTTCACAATTCACAAAAACTGTGATCGTTATCCAGTGCACCAACCAATATCCACCGACCACTGACCAGTCTTAGTGAAACAGTATTACAGAGTAAGAGCGATTGAAGCTTCAGAGCCAAGATCAAAGGTCCAACAGTGGCAACCTAATGGTGCTTGGGCTTTACCTAAACCGCTGTCATGCTAGAACAAGTAGCTCCTGGAAATAAGGATCTCATCAGCAAGCGGTCACACCACACATTCTAAGTGTAGCATCGCCACCTAGTGGTTGATACAGGACTGTTATCTTGTCTCGGGTGTGAATAACGTTACTCACAAATCAGCAAAGGGTAGTGTTAGGCCGTTGTGGTTGAAAATACACGCACAGGATTGTACGTTGGAGCAACATCAAATCTAATATCCGATAACGTTCCATTAATCCAAAATGTTTTCAATGTTTGGGTGACACGCATTCGTTAGTGCAGTGTTACAGCTCGAATTGCTGAGGCGCTGCATTAAAGAAGCAGACCCCCACTGACAACATTTGAGGTAAAATGTTTAGAAGGTTTCTCAATATGATATTTTCCCATATCAAAAAAACAACAACAGAAAACAAACAAACAAACAAAACCAATAATAACAAAAACAACAAACAAACAAACACAATCATAGCTCCAACACAGCCCTGTGTTCCTGAATAATATTTAACATACTACTACTAAAATTAATATGGGTTTTTAAATACAGTCCTTGGGCAGCACGGGGGCTCGGTGGGTAGCACCGCTTCCTCACAACAAGTAGGTCCCGGGTTCAATCCCAGGGTGGAGCGTTCTGGGTCCTTTCTATGTTGAGTCTGCATGTCCAGCGTGGGTTTACTCCGGGTACTCCGGTTTCCTCCCACAATCCAAAGACATGCGTGTTAGGTTAATTGGTGTCTCTAAATTGTCATTGACAATTGGGGTGTATGCAAAACACCCCAGCCCGTGTAACTGGAAACAGCTGCACGCCGGTCCCAAGCCCGGATAAACGGGGAGGGGCGGAGAAAGCGACGGCAAAACGACTCCGCCATCCTGCCGAAATACTTCATGGATCACATCGATGGAAGACAGAAATGCGCGGAGATCCACGATCCATCAAGTGAGCGAGAGTCTGTACCGACTGTACGGTAAATCCAATCCAGCCTAAAGTCACCATGCTTAAAACATGTCTTATCAATAATATGTCAATAATCATGTTTTAGTCTAAAAATATATGAACATCACATGTAATGTGTTGAATAATGTATATAAATATAAAACCGTGGCTTTGTCTTACTGCTTTTGCACGGGAGAGTATCACTATACTTTCTGCTGAGTGTGTATTCAGAGAACCATCATATTTTCATCTTTAAGTCGAAGAACAGTTAAGTGGATCGTCATAAAAAGGGACCAGCTGTACAGGAAGAGAGAGAGAGAGAGAGAGAGAGAGAGGGAGGTGGGGAGGTGGTGTTGGGGAGGCACTATAATAAGTCGACATGACTAAAGTTCGGAATCTTTCTACTCCAGAACGAGGTATGGATTTTCCCCTAAGGAATAATGCCCACAGAGCTCCCGTTATCTGAATATTCATTATCCGAGCCATTTTCCGAAATCAGGAACCTTGAGATAACAGCTTGACTGCGTATTTACTTTTGTTTTCTGCCGAGGTTGTGTTACCGTCTGTATCTTGTTGTGCTTGTGATTTAACGCAATACAGAGCCATATCGAATGCTTTCCAATTAGCTACCTTTAGCTACTCTCAGCGCGGCCGATCGCAGCTGTTTAATTAATTAAGAAAGCCACTAATTATAATCATGATTAATATTGTGCGGGTCTAAACAGAACGAAATGCAAATGCGCTCGCTTTTGTTTGTTTAGCGTTTGAGCAAGGGTTAGGATGTAGACTGGAAGTGTGTGTGCGCGTGCGCGCGTGTGTGTGCGCGCGCATGTTGTTACGGCTTATGATGCTGAGAGCGGCTGAATTAAGAGAGTTAACAGACCTGGCTGGAACGCCGAATGATGCAGGATTACAAGCAGAGCAGCTGCCAACTAGAGATCTGATGGGTAGGAGGGAGAGGTAGCAATTACTCTGTCTGATTCTCCATCAACATTTGCTCATTCTCTCTCTCTCTCTCTCTCTCTCTCTCACTCACTGTCTCTCTCCTTCTCTCTCTCTCCCTCTCTCTCTCTCTCCCCCTCTCTCTCAGTCTCTCTCCTTCTCTCTCCTTTTCTCTCTCCCTCCCTCACTGTCTCCCTCTCTCTCACTCGCTCTCTCTCACTCGCTCTCTCTCACTCGCTCTCTCTCACTCGCTCTCTCTCACTCGCTCTCTCTCACTCTCTCTCCCACTGTCTCTCTCTCTCACTCACTGTTTCCCTCCCTCTCTCTCCCTCTCTCTCCCTCTCTCTCCCTCTCTCTCTCTCTCTCTGTCTCTCTCTCTCTCTCTCTCTCTCTGTCTCTCTC
>JAUZST010010259.1:0-12512 GCA_034779995.1 Parotocinclus haroldoi | reverse complement strand
CTCTCGCTCTCTCTCTCTCTCTCTCTCTCTCTCGCTCTCTCTCTCTCTCCCTCTCTCTCTCTGTCTCTCTCTCTCTGAACTCTAAACTGTCCCTTTAATAGCCAGAAGTGCAAAGACGTTTGCTTTAGGGTACTGAGGTTGAGGTTGAAATAAGTGAAGGTGGAGCATGGATTAATGTAATAATACAGTATGTAAGTGAAATATTCCCACAATGATAGAAAGGCAAATGTGTGTGTGTGTATGAGTGTGTGTCTGTGTGTCAGCGTGTGCGTGTGTAGCTTTGTGTGCTTAGACAGCAGTTTTATTCATTGTTACTTAACTCATTGTCAGCATTTAATTCTGCAATTGTGTGGCATAAATAGCAAGTTGTGCTAGAATGTGTACTTGCGTTTTTTACATAAACTGTGTTTGAAAGCTGATAAATTTGCAATTATAAAATAGTATACATAAAAAGAATTACAATAGCACTATAGGACCAGTTTGGCATGAATAAGTAAATAAAAACAAACAAAACAGAAATAAAACAAAAAAAGATCCGAAAGAAAAGGAACGTTTTTAGGGAAAAAGGGGAATAAGCGAGAGCAAGAACAAAATACAGTGCTTGTCTTGCCGTTGATACAAGTACAGTGGAACCTTGGATTCTAAACATAATTGGTTTCAAAAGGCCATTTGAAATCTGAATTGTTCAAAGTTGGAATCATTTCAAAGCATGAATAAAGAAAAGGAATGTAATAAAATTGTAATAACCTGTAAATATGCTATTTAAGTTATTCATGTGCCCAATAAGTGGGATTTTTTGTTCAGCTTTTTGGGTCAAAATATACTGCTCACAAAAATGTGGGAATATTTCAAAATGAACGTGAGAAAAGAAGCATTTCATTTAATTTCATAAAACAAGCTAATCGGAAAAGCAAAAAAATGCTAAAGAAAGTTGTTTGATTACATGAATGAGACTCAGTTATGGTGATTGAGTAGTAAGTGATATGTTCAAGAGGGTTAAACTGGACAAGAGTGCCCCCACATTAACTGTATGGTCAAAACACACTGACAGTGGTGGGGCATGGACAGGATCAGACTCTCCAGCAGCTCATGTGGGATCCTCTTGATATTCATTTAATAACATCTCCTAATTTTTGTGAGCAGTGCATGTTAAACTTCAGTGTCTAAACTGTTCAAGTGAAGAGCCGTTCGAATTCAGAGGTTTTCCTGTACCAAAATTAGCCACTCACCAGCAGAAGCCTGGTCAAAAGTTTTTGTTCCCCTCTCTCTCAGGATGACACAGAACCCTATTTCATCGGCATCTTCTGCTTTGAGTCTGGCATTAAGATCCTGGCTCTGGGCTTCGCCTTTCACAAGGGCTCCTATCTCCGCAACGGCTGGAACGTCATGGACTTTGTAGTGGTGCTTACTGGGTGAGTTTAACCCTTTATTTAAAAAAACACCTACAACAACTACAACAAGATCTAAATGCTCTCTATCTAATGAGTTAATGACATGACACCTAGAAGGACACTTAAAGGAAACTGCTATTTTCTCAAACATAGTGCATGTAGTCTGTGTCCAAAATGAACCCTGTTCATTCAGAGCTTCAGCAGGAAGCTGATGACTGGTGACCTGTTCAGGGTGTGTTCTAACTTTGCGTTCAGTGTTTTTAGCATAGGTTCATAATCTCCTGGACCCCTTACCAGAATAGAGCATTGAATATGACTAAATGAATCAATGTTCAGTATTGTCCTCCTCCTTTAAATCTTGTATTATGCACCATGTAAGTTATGTAGAACTTCAGACAGGGTTGCCGTTCATGTGCGTGTGTGATTGAGAGCGGCATCATGAACAATGCTGGGCTCATGCCCTAATGAGATGGTAAGCCAGGATCAGAGCAGCACTGAGGAAACAAACAGCTGAGCGACGGCACAAATGTCACCAAACTCACAGATGAGAGGCGGCATGGGGAGCCTTGTACCCTCCTGGCAAAGATGTTTACTACAAAGATGTCATAGAGGCTTTTGGAAAGGAGCCGTAGAACAAACGTGCAATACTCTATTGCTATAGTTTTCAGAATGACGCTCTAAATTTAAGGTTAGTTTCTTAACCTTTAATATGATTTTATTTTCCCTATATTCAACGGCCTACCTTAAATTACCAAATGTGCTTCCCCCTTCTCTAAAAATTGCTCTCAGGGACTACTTTGGGGTAGTGTACCTATTGGTGAGAGAGCATTGACTGCCAGACGTCTCTACGATTCACTCAAAGACATTTAGCCCAGCTGTCAGACTTTGAATGGGAGATTATTAAAGGACTGAGAGAAGCAGTGGTGGTTGATGGTGGTTGTTTTTTCCTTTCAATTAAAGCCCAATACATGTTAAAGAATCAAAATATCGAGCAACGTTTGATGTTCACGTTGATCCTCAGAAATCCCAAAATGTAAGCATTATTATATCTTTACGGGAAGTATTGGAGTGTAGACTGTGATAGATCGGAACTAATTTGGTTCCAGAATACCAGTCCAACATTTACTGCAGACTACATTGGGGACATGTATGAGAACATTCCAACATTCCAGGAGTAAGGTTGCTCTGTTGGAAGAGAACCAAACTCCTAGTAAATTCTTTAGATTAATATATAATGGATATATTATAACATATTTCTGGTCCACTAAGCCAGTTTGCGGTTGCCATGTTTGCACATTTATACACACCTTATTTATATATATCTCGCACAGGTGTACTTAACTTTCAGGCTGGTGTGTGTGTGTGAGTCTCCGCGTGTGTAAGTAGGTCAGGCAGTGTGTGAGTATGCGTGTTTGTGTACGCTTGCGTGTTATGTGTGTGTGAGAGAGAACTGCAGAGAAAGGACTGCCTCTGCAGGACCGCCGTTGCTGCTGCAGCCATTTTCTCAGTGTTAATGTGTCATTGTGCCAGTCGAGTTCAGGACGCTGGGATGCCAGAATGAAAACGTGTGCTGGCTGTGTTCCATTTGTGTTTTTCACTACTGGCAAAGGAAGGAGCATTGCAGTGACAGAAAAAGCTAATACATAATGCTGCTGTTATAATATTTGTTATATGCACATAAACTGAGATATGAAGGTGTTAGCTTTACTCTGCAAATGAGCCGGAGGAATAAGCAATAGTTGCAGATGGAGCCATGTGATCCCTTTTTTTTGCGTCTCTCGATGCTCCCTTGGGAGCACAAAGAGAGAGAGGGTGGGAAGAGGAGAGGGATGAATGCAACTAGAGAAGTAATATGTTGGGAAAAATGGTGGCTTGAGAAAAAAAGGGAGCGAGAGAGCCGAAGAGAGAGAAAGAGAGTGAGTGAAAGAAAAGCCGAGCAAGCAAATGAGCGTGCGGGAGCTGCTGCAGTAACCTGTTTTTCACTGCTGCAGATGATCGATCATCCAGTGCAGCCTTGAGACACGGGGACAGTGAATCTCCCCCCCTCACTTTCTCTCTCTCACCCTCGCACTTTCTCACTCTTTCCCTCTCGCACTCTTTTACACTTGCTTGCTTTCTCTCTTGCACAGCCATCGCACAGCTGTCCTCCAGCCCTCTCTTTGGTGTGTGTAGGTAAATGGCGGATGTGTCTTTCAGCTTTGCAGCTTTTTGAAGATGAAACGTTTTGGCCCCCTCTCAGCACCTCTGGCCTGGTCCTTTGATAGTGCATGCGCGCACACGCGTGCACACGCATTCACAATGCAGCAATAGAAAGAAGTTAAATAAAATGGGGGGGGGGGTAAATAGAGACAGAGAATTTGAAGATATATTTTTGAAGTTCTGGGGACTACACACACACACAGAGCTCCACTGAGAGTGCTTTTTTCGTTTGCATTCATACCGGCAGCAGGTGTGTGACGCTGTGTGACGCTGAGGTGACATAAGTTGGGTGAATTTCACTTAGATGACTCCAAATTGCGTTCTATCTATAACTGGTCCATCCAGTTTTCTATTTTAAGCAGATAAATCATTTAAAAAAATCACGGCGGCTTACAGCTAGACCAAGCACTGCATGCTTGCTTCACTACGTCTGGACCAATCACCGCATACTTACATCATCAAGGTTTCCTATTACCTGGAAAAGAACCTGCCTTGAATTAGGAGCTTAAAAAGATCCCTATAATATGCATACAAAAAGCAAAGGATTACCTACTTTTGCCTCTCACAAATATGTAATACTGGATCATTTTATTCAATAAATAAACGGCATAGTGTAATCCTTTTGTCTCATTTATTTGACTGGGTTCTCTTTATCTACTTTTAGGACTTGTGTAAAAAATCTGATAATGTTTTACGTAAAATGTATGCAGAAATACTGAAAATTCTAAAGGGTTAACAAACTTTCAAGCACCACTGTATCACGTAATTTGGTTACTGAATAATGCATTGAAGAAAAAAACCAAAAACGATTATTGTCACTCCTTACGTCACACACTGCCAACTTCCTCATCAGAGTGCAGGAGAGTATTGTGCTGTTTATCACTTTTAGAATCAAAAATCTAAGTTAAAAATTCAGAGTACAGTTTCTGCTGAATGTTGTGTTTATGGGCATTATTATTCCCATCGTACAGTGAAAATATCGTATAAATATAAGTTAGGACATCATGGTTATACAGCTTTCAATCTTACATGAGAATTCATGTTCAGAATACAGCATGAAAAAGGAATGAGTCAAAATGTTTGAAGAGGTCTGTTTTTTTTTATAAATGGCTAAAATTCTTCTGCTTCCTTGTCTTTGTTTGTTACTTTTTCTACAGCTTGTGTAACCAGCACAGGTACTTTGGTACACATAGCAGCAGAATCAGTGAACAAATGTTTGATTACACAAACGAAACGGTGATGTGCTGCCCTGCCCTGCCTGTACCATTAGAGTGTGTGTGCTTTATAATAGAGGAACTGTGATTAATATAGGCGGCTCCATTTTTGGCTGCTTCTACCTCACATTATTCTTGTGACCTAAGTAGGTCTATTTTAGGGAGTAACAACTCTGTAGAGCTCATAAATCCAAAAATAAATGGTTATTTATGGAGCTATTATGTAGTGATTCATGGAGCTGGCAAGAAGTGTGTTCCAGGTTAGGAAAAAGCCTTTTCATTAAAGCTGGTCATAAATAGATTTACGTTTCAGGCTTTATTTTCATGAATTCACCCAAGCTGCTTAACTTGAGGCTGTGTGGAGATGGACTGTGCCCAGGAAGTCTGTAATCAATTTCTTCAGATCGGCCCCTATACTTTCAATCAGCATCTTGATAGGGATCATCAAATGCAGCAACAGAAAACAGAAGAAAAGGACACAAGAGAATTTTCTGAAAACAGAAAGATAACAGAAGACAAAGGCTATCTTTTAAAAAACCTGTTGGTTGCATGTATTTCATTTATCTTACAGAAACACATTTCTTACCATCCGTAACTATGGACAGTGTATTTGCTAAAATTACTTTTATTGATATTGGGCATTAGTTCCACGTTACTGAACTGTTGAGCAATTACTGTTTGATGGAAGAATGAGTACTTGTACTCGTCGTCTGAGAAAAGGAGTCACACACTGCAGGATTTTTATTTGGAGACATTATAATGGGTAAAGGATCTGGTCTGGTTAATCCTAATGCACATGTTCGCTAGACCTTAATGCGAACGTGTGTAAGCCCCGCCCATGGCTGATGATTCACAGCGCTGAAAGTGAAATGTGCATCAGTTTGATTTATATCATGGGAATCAAAGAGGCCGTGACAGAGAATAAATCAATACAACAAGCTCCTCCCCTGTCCCTGTTTCGCTAAGGCAGCGCTGTGATTCTATCAATGGCGGAAGAAGGTTGTTGCTATGGAAACAGTTATGAATGAGCACAGGCTGGTAACTCTAGAAACAGTGTGAATGAGGAATCACTCGTTGCTATAGAGATTCAGGGAGCAGCACGCAGACCTGAGAGGCATCACCGTCAGCTCTTAAAATGAGAGATCTTACGTCTTATAGTTCTATTTTTGACATTCTCTGTCAATTACCACATAATACTAGATATGATTACATTAACCATACCAAATAGAAATGGAATAAAACTGTATGAACGTTGATTTAGGGCTTACATATCATTTTAAAGGACGGGACGGTGGGGCAGTGGATAGTGCTGTCGCCTTACAGCTCCGGAAATCCCAGTTTCCCAGCATGTTCTCCCCATCTCTCTGTGGGTTTCTCTGGGTACTCTGGTTACCTCCTCAAATTCTAAAGACATGCATTATGCCAATTTCTGTCTGTAAAGTATTTCATTGTGTCTGGATGCATAGGTCCACCCTGTCTAGGGCTGGTTCCCACCTTGTTTCCCCAGAACCATGAATGGTTAGTATATAAACTATGTGAACTGAGCAAGAGTTCTTATTAATTATCCAAAGTAACACACAATACAACACACAGATATTAATACATTGTGTGTTTGTTTGTGAGAAGCACAGCCCCTGCGCTTCCTGCTGATCAATACACTGCTTCTGTTTATGACTTACGGCCTCTGCCAGCGATGGTTCCTGAACCATCATTCACTCTTGTCATCATTACTTTGTGTCTTCGGTTGTGTGTCTGACAGAGAGAAAGTGTGGGAAAGATGCATAAATCTGTACAAATCTGGTAGCTTTGGCCCTCAATCCACACCTCTAAAAATAGAAAACTTCTTTATGGCCCCATTCAGGTCCACCTCCTCTTCCTCTATCTCTGCCTTCATCTCTTTTCAATGACTGCTCCTCTGTCCTTCTTTCTCTTTCCTCTATCCAGCCTCGCCACCAAGGACTCTGCTGCACCTCTCCTCATTGTTTATCCTTCTCTGGCTCCTTTTTTGTAATTACATTTTCTGAAAGACTAATATCAATTAGAGTGAAAGATACATTTCTTAAGCTCCTCATATGTGACTGTACAGGCAGTGCTGTAATTACTGCCTCAGGATTATAAATCCAAAAGTCTGAACCTACAGTGAAGATCTGAGTAGGAAAAGAAGATGTTAAGTATAACCTGAATGAAGCACCAGAAGAGAACTGAATGCTAGAAAGGAACTGAAAGAACAGAAGGGAATAAATGTATGAAGGTTTGAAAGAAGAGATTTGAATGTATAAAGGAGGGAAGAAATGTAGCTGTGCGAAATGAAAAGAAATGATTATGATATTTAAGGAATTGGTGTTGGACACTGAGCTTATTCTCGTGAAAACTGAGCTTCTGTCTTTTCCAATGCCAGAATTCTTTCTACGGTGGGCTCCGATTTTGACCTGAGGACTCTGCGTGCCGTCAGAGTGCTGCGACCCCTGAAGCTGGTGTCAGGGATTCCCAGTGAGTATCAGTGTGTCTAAGGTTGGAGTCAAGATCAAGACTTTTATTTCACTTCTCACAAAAATTAATCAAACAACTCTCTTTGAGGGCAGCACGGTGGCTCGGTGGGTAGCAGTGCTGCCTCACAGCAAGAAAGTCCCGGGTTCAATCCCAGGGTGGAGTGGTCTGGGTACTTTCTGTGTGGAGTCTGCATGTATCTGTGGGTTTACTCTGGGTACTCCAGCTTCCTCCCACAGTCCAAAGACTTGCTTGTTAGATTAATTGGTGTCTCTAAAGTGGCCCTTGGTGTGTGTGTGTGTGTGTGTGTGTGTGTGTGTGTGTGCGCCCTACGATGGGTTGGCGTCTCATCTAGGGTTGGTCCTGCCCATGCGCCCAGAGTTGCCGGGTGGGCACCGGCTGGCCCGTGACTCCGTGTGGATTAGGCAGAAGAAAATGAATGAATTACTTTTCATTTGCTTTTCTGATGATCTTATATAATAAACTAAAACGGAATACTTCTTTTTTTATTTGATTCATATTCATTTTTTATTTTCATTTTTGTGAGCAGTATAGTTGAATCTAGACTGAGACTGGGACTAGAATAAGATTTCTTTTACATCATGCAAGAATAAAAAGAAGCTTGGCTTCAATTAGCTTGTAATTCACTTCACGTTCATTATCATTCATTAGACGTGATATGATAAACAAACAATTAATAAAGATATGGATATTATATATATTTTTCATTTGCCTTCTTTTTTATTAATATGTTCTGTAAGCTGTAAGTACAATATATTCTTACTAATAATTATTATCTTGGTGATAATTCTGTATTTTCGCTGGCTAACACTGTTGCCTCCCAGTGACAAGGTCGTGGGTTCGATCCCAGATGGAACAGTCTGGACCTATTCTGTGTGGAATCCCCCCCACGTGGGTTTACTCTGGTTTAGTCCTCCCACAGTCCATAGCCATGCATGTTAATTGGTTAATTAGTGTCTCAAAAATGCCCCTAGCATGTGAGTGTGTGTATGTATGTGAGTTTATGTGCCATACAATGTATTAGCACCCTGTCTAGGGTTGTTCCTGCTTTGCACATATACTGCCAGCTAGGCACCGCCTCTCCGGTGACCCTCTACAGGATTAAGTTGGTAAGAACGTGAATGAATGACTGGGACTAGCCAGTAGTGGCAAAGCTGATGTATACACACTGACACACCAGAGTTCTTATTTCTAAACTGTTATTTAACCTCAGTGACTTCAAATCAAATCAGCTTAATTCATATAGTACTCAAACCTCTGTCTGTCTGTCCTCCAGGCCTACAGGTGGTGCTCAAGTCCATCATGAAGGCCATGATCCCTCTACTGCAGATTGGTCTGCTGCTATTCTTCGCCATCCTCATGTTCGCCATTATTGGCCTTGAGTTCTACATTGGCAAATTCCACACTACCTGCTTCAATGACGTCACACGTAAGCTGCTCTGGCCTTGTAGCACTGCTACTGCTGGTGACTAAGGTGTTACTGAAAGTCATTGTTTGACCTCATGATATCTGTGCTTCAAACGTCCTCTGAGTAGGAGGATGCAACCCAGGCATGAATAAACAGAAATATTTAGCCTGACCTCAGAAATCACTCTGTTTATGTGACTAAAACAACAGATACTTTCCCTCTTATAACAAGAATAGCGGTGTTCTTGTATTAGTGACTACGAAGAGATCAGAAACAAATGCTAATGGTACTAAAAGGTTCCAGGGATGCTGCAGTAACTGTCTTATTGGATTTTGGCATGTATCTGCAATTCCTGTCCAAAGACATGCCATGAGATGGATTGGAAACTAACTGGGTGCTGCATTATACCATTGGACTCACAATATACTAAATAACAGCTTCTATAGGCTACAGTGGCAAGTATTTAGTGTGACCTCCCCTTACACTTATACCCCTTCCATCTGGCAGCTTCACCGAGGTACCAAGTTGACCATTCTATAATTTGAATAAGCTCCATCAAGAATGGTGTTATTAGAAGGGTAGCTGCCAAGAAATCAATTCTTTAGGAAACAGGGTGAAATGGCTAAGCTAACAAAGACTAGAACAAAGGTCAGAAAAAGAGGATTATAGAGTGACAAATCCAAGTTATATATGGTCATTTTATATTGCTAAAACAATAAATCTGTGGCGGAAAAAGATTTTTGCAGAGTTCTGTATAAAATGCACAATCCAGTTTAAACATGACAGATGATTTTCCTGTCTGGTTCTGGCAGATGAAATTCAGGAGGAGTTCCCATGTGGGACAGAGCTTCCTTCTCGTCTCTGTCCAAATGGTACGACCTGTAAGAAGTACTGGCTTGGACCCAACTATGGCATCACACAGTTTGACAACATCCTGTTTGCTGTGCTCACCGTTTTCCAGTGCATCACCATGGAGGGCTGGACCGACCTCCTGTACTATGTGAGTAAAAAATGGGATTGATGTCATCACACTTTTTCTATTAAGGTTAATTTATTGAATTCACGATTCATCGGTAATCTGGAAACTTGGTCTGCTTTTACTTCGCTGACCCATATCACCGAGTGCAGGAGGTATGGGGGGTGGGTTGGGTTGGGTTGCATTCAGCTAGTGTTGATTTCCAGTAGGATGAAAAAAAAACTTGATTTCAAAAGTGTGTTTTATTACAATACAAGGTTTGTTTGCTCAAATACGCTTTTTTTCAACATCATTTTTTTTTCTTTATCATTACTGACAGTTTAGGGCAGATACACTAAAGGAAAAATCACATTCCTCTTTCTGCTGACACTTCCAGTCCCTTAATGTCAGCTAGACCAATCTCCCAGGGGAACGCTAAAATAAATCCAATATACTGCAAGTGACTTAATCTGCATGCTGTGTATCTCTGCTGCTGTACAGTAAGAAAATCTCATTTTTAAAATTTGAATATGAAAGAGAGAAGGTGCATCATCAGCAGCAATAGCAGCAGAGCTCATGCTCTTATCACTGAAGACCAGCCTGTCCATTCCTAACCATTTCTGACTAACTCTCTGCTTCTGATCTCATCACTATACCGCAGCAGCTGGATGAGCTGTCAGTCAAATCCCGTTGATCATTTTCACATTTCTCTATGAAAATGTATTTGATTTCATCCTGAAATCCAGCATTCCAAATATCAAAATATGTTTAGAGCTGCTTCTTGGGCGCACAGATGTAAGGAAACTATGTTAAGGACATAAATAAGTAAAATCATATTTTCAATTGTTTGCCTTCAGACTTTCATATGTTCAATTCAATTCGATTCAATTTGATTTATATAGCGCTTTTTACAATGTAACATGTAACGTCTCAAAGCAGCTTTACAGTAATACAATATCTAAAAAACCAATCCCAAGTTGAGCAAGCTCAGGGCGACAGGGGCAAGGAAAAACTCCCCAAAATGGTAGGAGTATATAATATGTTTATTTAGGAATATGTTTAGGAATATGTTTATAAATGAAACATCTTGCAATTTAAGGTTTGGATGAAATACAAAACCCTTGTGACCCTACAAATCAGTGAACAATCTCATGGGTTACAAGGGGTTAAAAATCAAATGGTGAACCAGGTACAGACAGCGAAGAAGATGATGAATGTGAATGAGAAATGAATGTGAAAGTAAATAAATGAGCCAAATGCCAGATCAGTGAGGTTCAACAGAACAGTGTGGTGTAACAGACAGTGGAGTGCTTAGATTTAGGGATTATCTAGGCCACTGTAAAAGGGGTAGAGAAACATATTTAGATTGAATGGTTTACATTTAATGAGCTACTACTTGTCATTTTTTGATATTTCAGTGTTTTATGTTCAAGTTTATTCCTGTGTTATTTTAAAATGTTTAAACGTGTTACGTGCTAAGTGAATTATTTGAAATTTGAATTTTTAATTCAATTAATTAGAACAAGTACGAAATTAATAAATGAAGTATAAAAAAGGGAAAGTTCCTTGTTTACTTTAGTTGTGTAGTTATTCCCTGTTTAGATCCTGACAGTGTGTGCATACACACGCGAAAAATATGTCGTTTCTTGATGATTTGTAATAGTTCATGCTTCAATCTAGGGTAATAGTAGGGACACACTGAAGCCATAAACAGTGACTTCTTTTTATAGCTCAGGCTGTAAAACATAGACAGTAAAGTGCTTACAAAAATTAGAGGATATTACAAAATTAATATGAACTGGATCCACAAGAGCTGCTTGACAGTCTGATCCTGTCCATTCCCCATCACTGTCAGTGTGTTTTGACACTATTGGGTGATCATACACCCTACTGAACAGTCAATGTGGGGGCACTCTCGTCCAGTTTGACATGCTTCTTTTCACCCTCTTGAATATATCACTTGTTACTCAGTCACCATGATTAAGTTTATGTCTCATTTGCATAATCAAACATTTTCTTTGACTTTCCATTTGCTTTTCTGATCGTCTTGTTTAATCGAAGAAAATCGAATGCTTCTATTTGAATTGCTTCATATTCATTTTGGAACATCCTCTCATTTTTGTGAGCAGTGTATATCATACTATGAGTGCAAAATGTGTTTGTATGCTTTTTAAGCATTTGATATGAATCTTGTCAGTGTCCACAGTTTGGCTCTAGGTAATTATTCATTGATGATTTTGGTACTTAATATCTATAGTAGGCATTTCTCAAGCTTATCCACAAATATAATAAATACAGCGGTGTTAGAGTGGCGTATTTATTGTCCTGCTTGTTTTGCAATGCAAATGTATGAAGTGCACTGAGGAGAAGATCCATAGTGATGGACAAGCCATATTAATGCACTGAACTCTGCATACAACCACATTCAGGGGCTATTGTTGAGAATATTTCAAATTTACAAAAACTTTCCTGAATACAAATCTTTGAAAAAGCATAAACCAAAAAGCATGCAAATGTCATGACACAGCAGTCTATCAATAACAAGGTCCAACAGCACGGCCTTGTAATGCAAAGGAAAAACACAAAAGACTGAAGCTGAAATGATGAACAGCGTTCTGTTGAGGAGAAGATGTCAGAAGATGTTATTACAGTATTAGATGTTATGTTATGAAGCATGTCACATTTAATGGTGGATATAAGTTAAATCTAGAGTAAGCATGTTGATGGTTGTACCAGGACCATGGGACATAAATCAGAAATGAGAAAGATCCAGTAGTTTAGTTATTACATAATGTGATGTCATATGATTATGAAGAAGAATATCAAGAGTTTGCTAT
>JAUZST010010258.1:0-12512 GCA_034779995.1 Parotocinclus haroldoi | reverse complement strand
ACACACACACCACACACACACACACCACACACACACACACCACACACACACACACCACACACACACACACCACACACCACACACCACACACACTCAAGTCAATTCAACGGCAATTTAGAGTAATCAATTAACCTAACATGCATGTCTTTGGACTGTGGGAGGAAACCGGAGTACCCGGACTAAATGCACACAGACACTGGAAGGACATGTGGACTCCGCACAGAAAGAACCCAGGCTGCTCCACGCTGGGATTGAACCCAGGACCTTCTTGCTGCGAGGCAGCGGTGCTGCAGCATGATAAACATGAAATGACTACCAAACACATTGGAAGAGACTCTGAAACACAGTATATGCATGTAAACAATCTGAAAAGGTTTGTCAGTGTTAGTTCACATGCTGTCCTGTGTGCAGGTATGTACCATATTCACGAGCATTGTGGTGGCCTGCTGCAAGTTTCGCTGAGTGAGGCAGGTGAAGGCCAGTCTCAGGCCTGTTCTTCTCATCTCCTCCAGCATCTGCTCTGGACAGTTGCGCCTGCGCAAATATGCCTGCGCACATGGGATCCTCCGTTCCATAACCGCTTGCTGTATCACCTCCTATAAAGTACAATTGTAATGCATGAATAAAACTTGTAAATAGCTAATAATCTCACATGTTTATTATGCCTATTTATAAGAGCACATTATACTTTTTCACTATTGCAATTGTATACAGGTAGTTCCCGTTTTACAATGGCCCGACATACAAACTTTCAAATTCTGAACTTTAATTTTAATTTTTAATTTTAAGAATTTTAATAAAATTGAGAATTTTCCAAGGCTAGCGATACACAATACCCTCCCACACTCTGATGAGGAAGTCGGCAGTGTGTGACTTCTACAGTGTGTCACACGGTGGGAGTGATGATCGCTGGAAAGAGTTGCACAATAACCTTCCCCACCCACGTTCAATGCATTATGTAAATAAGCTTTAGGTTCAAACCCAACTGTAGTTTAATGTAAATGTTGTAAACATGTTTAAGGTGCTCTACACTAGGGCACTCGGCAGTGCATGTCATAGGGAGTCACGTGTTTTATGATCGTTTCATGATGGTTTTGGTCCTAATAACCGACTTACATGGACATGCCCTATGTTACAAGACAGGACATGCTATAATTTATGTAACATATTAAATGTTTATTAAACCTTTATTGTGCGATATACACGTATAGCAAATGTACAAACCACTGTTGCTTACGAACTTTTTTCAATGAAAAATAAATTTGCATCCAAGTTTTTCGAAACGATCTACAACACAGTGTATGGATACTCAGCATGCGAAGCATAATACTGTAAAGTTCTTACTAAATTCCAGTCAACGTTTGAAGAACTTATCCAGTGTGATCTGACGCGTTCTCTTGACAGACTGCACTTGAACAAAATTAAGAAAGTGGTAGGCGTGGCCACCTCCTGCTGGTTTTGCTCTTGTCAGCACAAACTTCCTCCCACAAATAGCTGATCTGCTCTGTATCCGCTAGGTGGCGACTTGTGGCTTATTTTTCTCTCATGTTCTTTGGTCCGATTAAGCGGAATTTTGGTCCAAATAAGCAAATAATATTAATTAATATTCATTAATTAATAGGATGTTTTTCGGCACTTTAGGACTTGGTCCGAATAAGCGGCTGGTCCCATTAACCGGTGGTTCAATTAACCAGATTCAACGGTATACAGTATATATTAAACTTCTTGGTTTACAAAAACAATTATGATGGTATCCCCCTCATACATTGAGGAGTACCTATATACATAGACAGGCCCTTACCTCAACAGAGAGTGATTCCCATTCATCCTCCATGGTCCTATCCGATGCATGGGAGCCTGAGACAGATGTCTGACTCTCAGCCCCTACCTGATAAGGGTACTTCCTTAAGTATGTACGCAGTTTAGATATATAGCCATCCAAGAGCTTCACGCACTCAACCAAGTTAGAATCCAGCTCTACAAAAGCATAAATAGCAAACTAAGCTGTTGCACAAACAGACCTACACTCATTTTGGTCACACAAACGCAAAATAACTTTCTGTTTTAAAGAATACAATTCACTAATAAGAATATGGAGGAACGGTACACGACTGTTTTATAACACAGTATTAAAGCATAGCACGTGCATGTGTGTTACCTGGCATGCTGCTGAGGATTACTCTGATTTGTGTATTGAGGAAGTTGAGGGTCATGCTGAGCAGCTGTTCACAAAACTGTTGACTCTGAGCCTCGATGTACGTATCTTTGATAGCAGACTGAAGTAGATCCAGTGCTGGACACAAACCCTGGGCAACTTTTATAATCACAAACAGTTAAGATGAGTGCATAGGTTCAAACAATATAACACTGGTGGCATAAAAGTGGCATAATAGATATTTCATGTGGCATGACAAATATTGCTCTTTTTCACCTACATCACCTTTATTCGCCAATATAATCTAATTGCTCCTATTAGGGGTCATGATAACCAATCACTCATAATCACTCCACTCCACCAATAACTCCACCTCACCATAATCACAAGATACCTGCGCTGGTAACCTGAGGCTACCATACAGCATTAACAATAACTGCTATTCGGCACAAGGGCTACATGGGCATCTCTACCCCGAGTGGCTGCACTGCCATGATAATCTCATTATGACTTGAAAAATACATATTTTGCAGCAGTAAGCCGGTTATGATAACCCCATTAGCTCCAGCATGATTAGCCACCTCATTAAATACGGGTTACAAGAATAAAGAAAATGTAGTAATCTTTAAGATTACATCAAACCTTCATCTATAGAAAATTGAATTTAATACACAATCTCAGAGGGGGGAGGAGAATTGGGGGATCACTACCTGGTGCTGCAACACTAATATGGAACGATCAGCAGCCCTGCATTTAGTACTTTGTGCAAGAATAATCTGCTCGATGAGTATGGATAACAGAGCAATAAATTGGAAAAATTTCTTAATTCAGCATCGCATATTGAACAAATGATATCTCGATAATTTCTGGGATTTTATCGACAATGATAATTAGACAATACTTTGCCAGTGTATATTTTAAAAAAAAGAATTTAAATGCTGTTAGAACCCATTGCTCCCAACCGCCCAAGATGGCAATGTCTTTTTCATGGTTTCGTTTATTTGGTTTTTGTTTATTTGGGGTTTAACGGCATATTTAACATGTGTGTTATTCAATGGCAAAAAAGCTTATTGTATTACTGTCCGCTTATTTTCTCTTGTCTTTTCATTTCAGTCCATTTATATTTTCATTTTTAGTGAAAATAGGTAGGTTAGTGCTGTTCTTGTGTTATCTTGAGTGAGGATTTCCTTTATGGTTTTTGGCAGGTGTACCTTTTGTCTCTCTTTGTTGTATTTGGGGCAGTCTATTAGAATGTTTCACAGTGATGGGTGTTTGGCAGGTTGCACACGTCGGTGGGATTTCTCAGGTGTTGGTGAGTTATTTTTGAATGGCCGATTCAGCATCTCGCGTAAATAACTTTGTGCGCAGTCCATGGTGGGTTCTTGGTTTGTTGTCTTTGGGTGTATTTCGTGAGATTTGTTGGTGATCTGTGTCCCCCATTCAGTTTTCCATTTTTGTTTGATGTATATATTTATGAGTGGTGTAACATCTGTAAAAGGGATTTTAATATTTGTAGTGTTTTGTCTCGTTTTTTTTGTCTGGCTAGTTGATATGCTTTTTCATTACCATCTGTGTCCTGGTACCCAGCATAGCTGATGTCATAACCCAGTTCTGTCAGTTTGTTGATTACTCTTAGTACGTCATAGTATTTTTCTTCTGCATATTTTAGTGCCATAACTATGGCATGGGCTTTTGCGCTGTAGATGGATACGAGTTTTACTGTAGTGGGATAGTTTTACTTTGTTCAGATCTCTGCTATTACCTGGTCTGTGATTTTGGATCAGTCTATGTGGATAGGTAGATATTGTGGGTATTGTTCTCTGATTTTAAAAAAGGTGTTGAGGTATATGTTTGGGTGCGTGGTTCCTTTTCTTTTCCGAAGGTCGAAGATGATGTTGGGTTTTCTGATTTCCCCAAGTATAGTATAGTATTATGACGGATTTAGCTTTAGGTCTTCTATGTGTGATTTGATTCAAGTCCCAAGGGGTTGAATTTTATTTTGCCTGTTATGTAGAGTTGTGGGATGTGATGGGTGTATTTTTATGTATACTAGGTTTCTGGGGTTGCCCATAGTTCTGACTGTATATTGTAGTTTTAGTCTTCAGAGTTCAAGTGAGGGTCTTTGAGCCTCTATGTAGAGGCTTGGGATGGGTCTAATCCATAAAGTAAGCATCCTTAGTCCAGTTTTATTCTAATCAATGTCCTGTATATTCGTAGCAGTATAGTGAGGCCTGCTCCCCATTTAGTGCTGGCTAGTACTTTTAGTGTTTTTTATTTTTTAAAACAGTTTTCTCTCAGTGACTTAATGAGGGATGAAAGCCAGTCTTTCAATCCAGTGTTAGGCACAGATATCAGGTGTTTTCTATTATTTTAATAGGTTCTCCATCTAAAGGCAGTTTTGGGTCTGGGTGTAGCTGTTGAGGTTTATTTGGTCTACAAATAAATACATATAAAATAGTGTTAATATCAGTTTAACACACAACGTTACATCAAAAGTAGACATACATACTCATACTGGGTCAATTTAAGACAAGGCCAGATCAGTAAAACAACAATTAAAATATTATGGTAGACAATACATCATGAACACAGTGGCTCCTAAAAATGTGTAGATAATATTTTCACCCAGCCCACTCTGACACACACATAAATGTGTTTTGCTTCCAAAATGCAGTGGAATATTTGTTTTTCCTCAATGTAATTCATACAAAACTGCAACTTACTGGACAAAACAAAATAAAGTGACAAAATCTTTACAGTGGAATTATTACAACTGACATGCACTATACAGTGGGTATGGAAAGTATTCAGACCACTTTAAATTTTTCACTCCATTTCATTGCAGCCACTTGCTAAAATCAAAAAGCTAATTTTATTTCTCATTAATGTACACTCAGCATGCCATCTTGACAGAAAAAAAAACCCAAACCAGAATTCTTCCTAGACCTAGGCCTTCCTGAGCCCATCCTGCAATAGCTCGTCCACCACTTTAGGAACCAATGCTTTAATACATAAATACTCCAAATAATCAAAATTCCTTTCTTATAGAGTTTCTGCTTCAGCTCATATCACAGAGGAATAATTTTACAGGACAGCAACAGTCATGTCAAAAACTCTACGTCCTATGTTGACTGAACCGTAAAATACCAGTGTAGTAAAATTTCATAACACAGTCTTTGTTTACACAGCATCAGTCTCTCACACTCCATTCACCTTACTGGATGTTCAAATAATCTGTTCTGTTTTATGATTACAACTGTGCCCTGTGCTGCTGGCTAGGCACAGACTTTCCCGCATCAATGAATGATTTAATAACCCTGACAATTCTGATAAATACAAGGCTTCTTGATTATCTCTATTGTTGACTCATAGTCTGTGGGAAATTACACACTATGATGAAGTCTTCGTTCACTCATGTCTGATTAACTACAGTGTCATTTTAGAGTGGGTTTTAGATTTGCGTTTAGAGAGAAATGGTTGATTTTTAAACCTTTTGATTACACTTCCAATTGTGATCAAACTTTAAAAAAGACAGGAGGCTTACTGTTTAGCTGCATCTGCGTTGAGACGGCAGTTGACTGATCGTACACGCTGTAGCTTGTGGGTGATGAGAAGACATTTTCCTTACTCTTCAGGAAGAAGTCCACCATGTCCAGCTGCCGATTCTTCAGACCTGCCTAAAGAATAGGTGCAAAATGTTCTTTGCATTCTGTAACTGAAAGTTGATAAAGTAGGCAAATACTTTTTATGTGAATTAAAAATTAAATATTTTATATGTGAAATTCAAGCATTCAAATGCTATCTATACTCTAATATTATGATGATTAATTATATGACCTAGATCACATTTTATAAGCTTGGTTTTTAAAACGAGCTGATTTTGGGCACCTGAAGGGCATGAATGGGCACTGAACAGCGCCCCCAGGCATTAAGATGGCACAGAGAATCTACCATGCCAGCACTCCCAAACACCATTAATCTGTTCAATAGCTCCTCCTGAGAAACAGTAAACAGCACCAGAGACAAGCCTGATGCTGAAACACACACACACACAAATAATCAGACTTTAATATTTAATATCAAGGTTTCATATCAAAATAACTTTTGGGTATTTCACCTTTCAAGATCAGAGAGAGGTGTTCTTCTTGTGATCGGTGAACAGTTACAGCAGGTACATCAATGCAATGATATGTAACACTTTGATTTTCAAAGTCCCAGTAGGCAAGAGCGGTGTTGCTGTTTCCAGCTGAGGTAAAGGTAAGCACAGCTGAAAATTCAGATGCTACCAAAGTGGTTGGTGTCGTCTGTTCAGGCAGACTGAGGGATATTACAGCGCCCCCTGGTGGTACACTGGGTTTTTTAAAATTGGATATGGCAGTATTTTGATGGTTCACAACGCAAGGCAAGTCTTTGTACCATGGCAGTTGAAGTGCTGAAGGGTTTGAAGCTTTGGCTCGCTTATAAAGCAGTGCTAGTCTTGCTTCCCAAGACCTGTACAAAAAAAGGATTAATACATCAGTCCTGGCTGCAGTCTTGTCATCATACTTCTCGCTGACATACAGTGCTGTACAAAAGTATTAGACCACCATTAGATTAAATAGGCCATTGTTTTAGCAATGTTTTTGAAATGAATTAGTACACAACCAGAAAATACAGTACATTCATAATACTGTGCAAAAGTTTTAGGCCACCTTTAGTTTTGTTGCTTTGGCAATCGTATTATAAATACATAGTTTTTTCTCAGCATGTGTATTAAAATACAATCACACAACAGGATATTTGAGTGCAGCATTTAAAAAAAATATGAGTGAAAAACATAAGAATATAGGTTTCTATATGTGACAGCATCTGGCAGCTTCATCATGTTGCCTTCTGCAGTCCAAAGAAGCTTGATTAGACATGGTCTTTTAGGAAGGGTAGCAGCCAAGAAACCACTTTTATTTGGATGGAGAATGTGGTGAAATGGCTAAAATATGCTGAAGTGTGCAAGAACTGAAATGACTATCTGAAATGAAGTAGAGTTTTGTGGAGTGACAAAATAAAGTTTGACATTTTGGGAAAATGTTATACATTCATGGTCAAAAGTTTTGAGAATGGCACAAATTTTAGTTTACAGTATCTTCTGCCTCAGTTTTTTTAGAACCGTTTGTGAGATGTTTATCTAATAAAATTAAGTACAATTATAAGCATTACATACATTTTCTTTTATTTTTATTAATAATTACATTACATTTAAGCAAATACATAATATTTAATTCTTCTTTAAGACTTCTGCAATTCACATTGGCATGCTGCACATCAGATTCTGGGCAAAATCTTTAACGATGGCAACCTATTCCCCATTCCTGCATAATCAGTGCTTGGAGTTGATCACAGTTTCTGGGTTTTTGTTTGTCCATTCTCTTTTTGAGGCCTGACTGTAGGTTCTAAACTGAATTGAGATCTGGGGACTTTTCAGGGCATGAACCCAAAATGTCAAAGTTTTGTTCACTGAACCACTTGGTTATCACTTTTGCCTTGTGACATGGTGCTCCATCATAATGGGGAAAAACATTGTTCATCTCCAAATTGCTCCTGGATTGTTGGGAGAAGTTACTCCTGGAGGATGTTTCGATACTTTTCCTTATTTATGGCAGTGTTCTTAGTCACAATTTTGAGCAAGCTCAGGTGGTGACCCAATCTCATAGCTGCATTCTCTTTAGGAGATGGTCCTGACACTTGCTTGACTTTCTTTGGCACCCTGAATCCTTCTTTGCTGCAACTGAACTGAAGTTCTTGATGATTTGATAATTGGATAATCTGTGTGCTTTCTTGCAAACAGCAATTGCCTATGAAACCCTTTTGATGCAATGCAGTGATATCTGCATGTGTCCTCGGAGGCAACCATGGTCAACGGAAGCACCACTACCCTTTTAAAGCAACCAGCCTGCTCTTCTAATCAACATGACAGAGTGATATCAGCCATCTTTCTCTCATTAACCCTTTCAACTAAGCTAAGAAAAACATCACTTGTATGATGTTTTGTAGCCACAAATGTAATGGTGACATAAGACTTTTGCACTGTATGTGTACTCAGGGGTGCAAAATTCATAGGCAAGCAAAATGTTTTCTTTTAAACCCAACTAATGGGGCAGAGTAAGGGCAAGAACCTTTACTTGTTCATACAAGATAATCCAAAGTACTAAAGTCTCCCAAACTGTAATATGACCACGGTTGTCATTGTTATTGTTGTTCCTCTTTTGGTTGCTCCCATTAGAAATTGACACTCCACCAGTGGCTGGTGTGTTTTCGGCTCTAAATGCTGAGTTACCGGAACTACACTGTCACATTTATTATTACCACATAAGTTATGACGCCCAAATACAGTCAAACCCTGCTGATGGTGATGATAAATGTACCTCGTTCCCAGAAATGTTTACTTAAACGGATTCCTATAATCATTCTTTCACATGGCAAATCCCTACAGCCAAATCCATTCATGTTTTTCTCTTTTTCACTTGCAAAATTTGCAAACACTTGGTGGATGAAAAACCCACTTACATAAAGTGTAAGTTTCGTTTCCCTGATACACATTCACAAGTACAGAATGTGATTTCTAACGTTATATTTTCGAAATGACATTCATTCTGCTTACACTTGTGGCTTTACCTTCCTAAAATGAAAGTATTTGGACTTAACAATACTACACAAGACACTGACATTGCAGCCTATGACTGTAATAAAATGAACTATTACTAAAAAGGGAGTTTTGTGCAGCAAGTTATTTACAGTGATAATTTTAGTGATGGACTATACCCTGATAAACTAAAATAAATTCAGGGGCTAATGTTTATTGATCGGGGCTTTACAGTCAAGTATCTTGCAGTTTATTTTGGACAGTGTTGTCTGTCCAAACTGCTAAAAAATAGACAGTATTACATAGTTACATTAGTTTCAGACATACTGTATTGTTCAGTTTAAATTCTGCTTATTCTTTAAGTAAAGTTGTTGTGGTCACCAAAACAGTTTCTGTACTCACATGGGAAGTTCCTTTTACTCTTAATGACCACGCTAATCCTCACAGATCAGATACTATTTGGGTGGTGGATCATTCTCAGCACTGCACTGACACTGATGTGGAGCACCATCACAAAAGTTCAGCCACCACCATCCTGTGAAGATGGATTAGAGAAGGTCTGACATAAAACCTAGTCCTTGTCTCTGACTTGACATCTACGAGGTGGTGCAATCTGGTAAATGTCTCTAATCAATTGACCAGTGAATGTAAAACTGCAGCAGCACTGTTGGGTCCAAAAAAATCACACCAGCACAACACACACTAACACACCACGATCACATTAGTTTCAGTGCAGTCCTGAGGATTATCCACCATCCAAATAGTATCTGATCTGTGCTGGTCCTACACATGTAGAGAACAGAGTAACTTTATGGGACTAACAGTAAAAAAGAAAAAGCACAGTCAATCACACAAGGCAATACACGCAAATATCTACAGTTGTCAAACACATGGAAAAGCAGTTATTTCTACAGTAATCACTCACTATTAAGTTGAATTATTATGACTACTTCTGAATGACATTTAGCTGTTATTAATAATATAGTCTTTTTGAATTATTGAAACTTTTTTGTATATTATTACAATGTTATCACATTAATAGAGGAAAATATTGTGATAAGAAATTTAGCTCATGCTGCCCACCCTTAACCTGACGCATAAGTTGGGTTTTTTTGTCTATTGTTTACATGACATTGCATCAGCATCAATGGTTATTCTTGATAGGAGAAAGGTTACATCGAATGTAGTCTGACACATATACACTGGACCAATCTTTGAATTGCTGGAGGAAACCAGTGTACCCAGACATGGTTCATTAATTCACAGGTGGAATTAAGCACTTGCCTCACCATGCCACCCCAAATAATACTAAGAATCACCCAAGAATGCTTAAGACCAGCTGACTGGTAAGTATACAGTGAAGACAGTTTTTAATGTTAAACAATTCTGAATTGCCAAGTTTCTCTTACTGGTCAGATTGTAAATTAACACCCAATACAGTCTGGCTGTAAGCTGAGCTGGCAGTGCTGTCCTGGTCATAAGGCTTTGAGGGTTTAAGAGGAGGAAGACTTGAAACTTGATGACACATCAATTGATCTTGGTGAGTCCTGTAAAAAACACACAAACAAAACAATTATATAAGTGATCACATCGTTTCTGCTGTCTTTTCATCACCACTACCTCAAAAATGGTTTTGACAGTCCACGCTGCAGCATGCAACGTGTCCTGTGTCTTTTGACTCGCCCTGTAGTTTATCATATTCTCTATTTTAAGTATTATATTTAGTTATCTGTATTATTTAGGAATTTAGGTCTAATTATTGGTCCTCTGAAGGTTTCTACGTCATTGCAGTTAGGGAGTTTTACCTGTCCACTGTCACCCTAGGCTTGTTCATTTAAGGCTGTGGGCCTAAATACTGTATTTCTAATGCTGCTTTAAGACAGTGATCTATTGTAGAACATGCTAATTCATTAGAGTTAATAAACAAACTGTTGCTGTTTAAGTAATGAGGGTCCTCAGTTGTCCTGGTACATTAACCAATATGTTCTAAATAAAATTCTCAGTTCAGCCAAATTGCAAATGTTACCCTAAAGCAAGACCCTTAATCTTCAACTGATTACCAATTACACGTTATTCTGGATATCTGCTAAATACTGTAAAGCATAACCTGCTAATTATCTTTTAATGTAAAAGATTTAGCCAATTTTATAGTAAGTATAACACGATACGAGTTACCGGTGTAAAGTATCATGCAGTGTAACATTTAGTGTAATAGTGATTTACATATCAGCATGCTGTAAGCGTACAATATGCAATGGACTAATTAAACACACCTGAAATAATCATTGAGATCAAGTGCTAGTGCTTGATTTTGGCTAGTGGCAACTACAGATGTGCTGAGGTCTTGTGAGATGTTTAGCAGACAGAAGGTGGACTCTGCCTCTACATGTCCTGATAGGCAGTAACCAGTTAGATCCACTGTAGCCAGGTGCTTTCCTTGTGCACCATCAAAGACATCTGACATATACAGTTAGGAAAGAAAACATAAAACGTGGTCTGGGAAAATGTAAAGTTTTGTGGAAATGTATGGTTCATGCAATGACAAACATAAGATCATTCTGACATTAGTTAATACTAAAAAAAGGATACGTATAAGTCCAGCACTGGTCAGCATAAACATAATGCCTCTGCACAGCTGGTAGTCAGTGTACGTTCCCTGAATTTCAGATGGTATGCTGAGAAGGCAGGATGACACCATCCCTGGTTCAGCAGAGCTCTCCACCCACAGGAGCTCCATCAGGATACTGACGTTCAGCAGTAGGTAACAGCGGCCATCAGTGAAGGACAATGGTTCAGCAAAGCCCAGCTCACTGACTCCTGCAACAGGTTGGGCAAATATGACAAAAACTGGCTAAACAGCGGCATATTATTAACAACAAAAGTTTACAACATTTTGAGACTTTATGATCGCTATTTAATATGAGTATACTCCCAGTAACAAGCAGGAATGGTCAAATTATATAAGCATTAACCTGCAAACTTTGTATTCAGAAGCATTCGGGAAGTTTCTATGTAACATTCAGAAATGTTTTCACAGAAAAACATTTATTTACTCACCCAACCCTTTATCCATAACATGCTGCAGAAGAGTATCTGGAGGAAACTCTGAGACAGAAGTCACCTGCATTTCTGTATCAATCTCATGAAGTCTTAGACTGCAATTTGATCTGACAGTCAGGAGTCTAGGCTTGATATCCACTTTACTTTGCTCAGCCAACACCTCCCATAAAAAGCTACACAGCAATTAAAAAAACAATCAGTTCACAGCTTTTATGTGCACAATTTGTGACAGCCAGAAGAGACGTATAAGCAGCTCTGCTGCACCTGGCGCATACCTACCACTACAATGTCCATTACTACTATGCTGTAATCATTAGTGGTGATTGAAAGTTTAAACCCTTTAGAATGTGTCTGCATGAATACGACCTCAAATATCATCAAAATAACACTAACACTTAAACTAAAAGCTAATTCTAAAGGTGTTTTACACACACCCATACCACTCACACATATGTAATTCTGGATCATTTTAGGTAAATTAATAAATGACCAAGTATGACAGAATCGTCTCAACTGGGTTCCCTATATCTACTTGGGGTATGTAAAGACCTGACTGTGTTTTAGGCTACATTTATGCAGAAATATAATATAATGCTGCCGGAGTTTCATGCTGCACATGGCATCAGTGATTGATAATAGACTCTGTGCTCCTAACCCATAAGTAACTACATTTTCTCTTTT
>JAUZST010010257.1:0-12513 GCA_034779995.1 Parotocinclus haroldoi | reverse complement strand
TCTCTAAATAGTCTCGCTCTCTCGCCATCTCTAAATAGTCTCGCTCTCTCGCCATCTCTAAATAGTCTCGCTCTCTCTCTCTCTCGCCATCTCTAAATAGTCTCTCTCTTTCTCTCTCGCCATCTCTAAATAGTCTCTCTCTCGCTCCCCATATCTCTAAATAGTCTCTCGCTCCCCATCTCTAAGTAGTCTCTCTCTCTTTCCCCCCATCGCTAAACAGTCTGTCTCTCTCTCTCTCTCTCTCTCCCTCTCCCCCATCTCTAAATAGTCTCTTTCTCGCTCCCTATCTCTAAGTAGTCTCTCTCTCTCTCCCTCTCCCCCATCTCTAAATAGTCTCCTTCTCGCTCCCCATCTCTAAATAGTTTCTCTCTCTCAATCTCTAAGTAGTCTCTCTCTAATAATCTTTTTTTAATAGCCTCTTTCTATCACCAAATAGTCTTTCTCTATCTCCAAATAGGATCTATTTCAAAAACAGCCATGTCTTTAGCAGGGAAGCTCTTCAGAGAGTGCAGTTTGCAATACATGCATAGTGAAAACAAGACGTGAACAACTCTCAAAACGTTCAGAACAACAAATTCAACAAGATGTTTAAAACAGCACAGAATGTGTAGAATTTGGAACATGGACAAAACTAACAATGGCAAAGAGGTTAAAGCTTTGGGTTTATTATACAGAGAATTAGCAACTAGGAATTGTGTAAATGTTGCAGATCTTTATTTGAATACCCCATTTTCTCTGTAATTGAGGTCTTACCTTTCACACTGTGCTTTCCCTTTGGTAGTTTGGTGATGTGTGAAGCCTTCTTAAGCTCATGCCTACAGACAAACAATGTACATTACCGCCTTCATAAAAACACAAACCTAACAAACGCATCCAGATTTACTCACATGTTGCCGAGAGCCACTTCTCCTAACAGAATGAGGCCTACAGGATCAGCCGGGGATGTGTGGCAGTAGTTTGCACTCTTAGACACCATGTCAGCAAAGTATACACCTTTACCAAACATGTAACCTGTCTGTAGAGCACAAAGAGCAACAGCAGCATTAATGTGCGTTTCCATACAACAATAAACGTTTACTGTTCTTTCCTTATCCCAGTGTTAAATGTACAGAGTTAACTGTGTTAACAGAGGGAGATCACAAACAATATGATATTGCTAATGAAACGAATCTTATTACTTGCGGGGGAATTTTCAGAATTTGCTGGTATGAAAACAGTTGCTCATTTAAGTTTTCTGAATATGATTTGAATTTTCATACATGAATAACAGTTTGTGATGAAAAAGATTAGAACATCTGTTGTACTACCTAAGGTGCTTAACCAAACAATAGCAAACGCATTTGATCACTTACACTGCGACATTTTATTTGGCAAAGGATATGATTCTCAACCCACTATAACTAGGAACCACTCCTACCTTTATGAGGTAAACATTTCAAAGATTTTTCTTAGAATTTCTTCACCAGGAGTAACTCTTGTACTAAGATTCCTTACGAATATGACCCCAGTGCTTTATTTTTCACACTAAAGAAAAAATATTTGATGTAATTAATATCTAGAACTCACTGATGTGCAAATTTCAATTCAGGGACAATTGTTTTATTTCACTACCAATCC
Source organism: Parotocinclus haroldoi (assembly GCA_034779995.1). Classification (NCBI taxonomy): domain Eukaryota; kingdom Metazoa; phylum Chordata; class Actinopteri; order Siluriformes; family Loricariidae; genus Parotocinclus; species Parotocinclus haroldoi. The sequence goes on along the minus strand of JAUZST010010257.1, from coordinate 10,896 downwards.
GTCATCAGTATGCTGGCTGGTTTGGCATTACTAAAAACTACATTACCCACAATGCTTTAAACGACAGTCAAACCTCATTGATGTAAATGGATATAATGGTGAGTATTATATTCCATAATATTCTAAAGGAGAATCTCTATCTGGGTCCTGTGTATTAAAAACACCTTTTATATTCAATGATGTCAGCAGAATACAGTGCACAAGGGACTCTAGTCATATAACCATGTGCCTAAATTTTCTGAATTCACAATTTTTGCATAAGAAAAAAACAAACATGACTGCAGAATGACCCACTGAATGAAATGAAAGTGGAAGGTGTTGGTAGAGGTAAGAATCCATTCAGAACACAATCTACTTTTTATTTTGCTGGCTGGTATTAGTCATAGCGTGCTGTTATAACTTTTGTGGTTCTGAACCGATTAAGGGGTTAAACACACCGCATACAGAGATGGAGAGAATTAGGATAATAGGTTCAAATTCATGAGCTTTGCTTACATTTGGCTTATAGCTTCAGTACAAGACTATAGGCAAACCCAAGATGATGATCATGTATAACAAACATTTTGTTGCAGTTCAATAGCAGTATGACAGATACTTACCACTGGAGCTTCAGGAGGGGCGATACGCAGGCCCTGAGACAGGATACCAGCGTAATTTGTGGCACGCGAACCGTGCCACAGGAGCTGGCGGTTGGGTAAATCTTTGAAAGGACGGTAGCGCTGGTACTCACCACCCCTCTCAATCTTAAAGATCTGCAGGACGAGAGATTGTGAGTGCTTGCATAATAACAGACTCCCACAGAGTTGTGTGACAGCAAATTTGGATTAAAGGGGTTTCCAGACCCTTGAACATTTGAACACTTTCTATTTATTTATTAAACCTACACCAATAACTCCTGCTTACCTCTTCCACTTCCAGTGTATACGTGTTATGAGTCGCAGCATGCGTGTTCTTAACATACTGCTGGATTAACCGAGCTTCCTCTGATGCCTTATCCACGACCTGCATACAGTTCGAGCCTTTGTTATTACGTTCAGTACATGTAAAATTAAATAAATTACTATGTAGATTTGCATATCAGTGTTATAAAGGAAGACACAAACCTCAATCTTGGTTTTGAGCTTCTCATAGTTGATGTCAATAGGATCTTTTTTGTCGTCTTCAGCTCCACCTCGTAGCAGACTGTAAGCCACTTCGATGTCTAGTAGGTTGTCCAGCATCTGAACTTTAGCCTATGGAAAAGAGAACTGGTGGTCAATAGTCATGTCATATTTATTTATTTAGTGCTTTTTACAATTAGGAATTGTCTCAAATCGGATTTAAAACATATCTTATAAGGTCAATTCCCAAATTGAACAAACCTAGGGTAACAGTGAAAAGGGAAAAACTCTCTAAAAGTTGCGCGTGTCCTTGATGTTAACAGAAATGGTTACATTTGTATTAATTAATACGGCTTTACATTTCTCTGTATTAAATGTAATAACGTTTGTTAAACCACAGCTCATATGACATGGCAGGTTTTGTGTCAAGTCTTACTATATTTACTTTTTTAATCTTTATTATTCAAGTGTACCTTGCACTGCAAAAAAAATCACAAGTACATCTAACTTTAAACAATGGTAACATCATAGATCTCAATATAGTAAAAATAATAAAAAAAAAAAAAAACAAAACAAAACATTAATTTATTTATTTGCTACATTTTACTTGGCAAAGGTAAAAGGTATGATGCACACCTCACTATACTAGAAACTATTCCTAACTTTATGAAGGAAATGCCAACATTTCAATAGATTTTTCTTAAAATGTCTTTGCTAGAAGCAACTTTTGTACTAAGAATCTTTATGAATACGACCCCAGTGCTTTAGTTTTCACACTTAAGGTTATAATGGTGAGTTTTTAGCTATCAGGATCCTTACATTCCATAATATCCTAGGAGAGAATCATTACCTGGGTCCTGTGTATTACAAACACTTCTTATATTCAATGGCGTCAGTGCACAGAGGACTTTGATTGGTCCTTCAGACTGCCTACATTCTCCATCACCACACACTGATTTTTTTCACTTGACAGGTGCTTAATACAATTTTTTTATATTTAGAACCAAGTTTGTTAACATTCATATGAAATAAATATGTGCTTTAAGATGATAAAAATTACTAGCGTTAGGCCATCTAGCTACAACCCTCAACTTTAGGTAAAAAAATAAATAAATAAAATAGACAAAAAAAAAAAAAAAAAAAAAAAAAAAATCGCTGCAAAAATTACTATATCATTTTAAATTACTATAGTGCTCACACAAATTTCAAAATGAAATATTCCCAAATTTTTTGTGAGCAGTGTAAATAGTAATATGGATTGAAAAAAAACAAAATAATTTAAGTTTTTTTAAATGCAAGTTTTGCATTATTCCCTTCAAAATGCCTTAGGGCCAAGTGGTTTGGTCCTCCCAAACCCGCACACATATTACATTGTAATGTTATAATTACATATTGTACAGTACCGAACATATTTAAGGTCTATAGATTGTAAAGTTAATTTCTGAGAAATATCACTTTCGTTTTAGTTTGCTTATTCATTAAGTCTGTAATTTGCGACTCTTTAAAAAAAAGCTCAAAATGTGTAATTATAAAGTTTATATTAAGTTTAAAGTTTTATAAAGATAAAAGATATGAGATAACATTAACATATTTAACAAGTACAATGCAAATTTATGCTGAAACCATCCTCATGATGCACTGCCATTATATAATCATTGTACTGAGGAGTGCTACGTCCATATGGTGTCCCAGCTACAATCCATGTTTGGCATTGCTGTTTGAACATAAAACCTCTAGCTTCTACATGACAACATTGTTAGAACCATAACATCAATTGAACATACATATATCTTTTCTCAATGACTTTAGCCATTTTGAGTTCTCAAGGCTGAGATATTACATCATTCTGGAGTTTATTCAAGTTGTTACTGGTGTAATCACACATCACTGCCAATGATAAGCACAGATTTGAAATTACGTACAATTGCGGCTTGATTTAAATTAAAATAAAGTCCGGTTCTGTGCGATATTTAGCTGTCCAGCTCAAATCAGATCTGAGCTAAACATAGCTTCTAAATATACAATTAGGACCAACAAACTATCCTAAAGGAAACCTTTTCTGCTAAATGGCTACAATACGTTTGAAATGCAGAACTTCCTCTTAAACTCACCTGAATGTATTCAAGGTTACTCAACAGAGGCGGTTTCTTCATGCCAAAGTCGTGTGGTATCAGAGTGTAGAAGCGATTGGACAGATCCAGAATCAGAGACTCTGAAGCATTATCAGACACGGCCTGCTCAGGGAAAAAGGTCAATTATATAGCACATATTTACTTACATAATGGTTACTATATATTCTGGATAGCCAGTTTAATATGGTGGAGGATTATATATATTATTTGCTAAGTGATATGCAATGCAGGTAAGAGGACAAGCTATAATTCTATAGCTCTATATTACAAATGCATACAGAACCCTGCCCTGCATAAACTTCACCATATCTTTACAATTATGGACAGAAAAAAATAAATTTAATGGAGGACAATACCACTGCTAAACAAGCCAATTTAGCCAGGCTACAGAAATCAGTTTAACAACCACTTGTAATTCCACTGCTTCACTGGCAGATAGCACTTATCAGATTTGACTATTCAATACAATTTTGTGGCCTTAAGTTAGCAGAAAAAAAAGGACCAGCCACTACAGTCAAAACATTTTTCAGCACAAACAAATACTGAATAAAAGCATATGACGTTCAGGTAAATGGTGGAGATACACTGACCTGCTGAACCTCAGTCAGGAGAGAGTAGGCACTCTGGATCTGCCTCTTACTTAGTTTACCTAGAGGCATCTTCTGTAAATCGATCTGTGAAAGAAAAGATGTACAAAAGTATTTTCCATCTACCACTTTCACACAGTGTTAAGATAACAAAATATTATTATAATAAGGGCAGACAACACAAAAACTTGGGATGTGTGATATTGGCAAAAAGAAATCTCGATATCGTTTTCTGGGATTTTGTTGATAACAATAACTAGACTATACTTTGGCGGCACATATTGTATCTTGGGCATTAAATATTCAAAAGCCTTTGTCTTATTGGAATGAATGCCCACTGATGCTAAATATACAATGTATTCCATCCCTGCTATGTGGTGCCGTAGTGGTTAAGAAGACAAGAAGATCGAAGGTTCAGATCCCACCTCTGCCAAGCTGCCACTGTCAGGTCATTAAGCATAGTCCTAAAGCCACAACTGCTGTGATTGTAAGACTGTATCTATTGTAAGTTGTTCTGGATAAGGGCCTCTGCCAAACTACTTCATGTAAACATACCTCAAACTCCACCATGGCTTTCTTCATGCTCTCTACATCAAATATCATCCTGATGAGCTCCTGGACCGGTTTTGGTAATTCAGACTTGGTGCCACTGCTGGCCGTCAGCTTCTTGACAGCGTCCTCGTCCTGCAGAGGCACAGATTCAAACCACACACAATCAACCTCAAAATCATGCATATGAGCTCATTTACACTCTTTTCGGGAGTCTTGAATCTGAAGGGTAATCTGAAGGGTGTCTCTGGCCAGCCAATTGGAGTATCCATAGTAACAAGCAAATCAGCCCAGAACACTAGAGCAGTCGATTCCTGTGGTGTTTATACTTTGATATGTAAATATATATGATATGAAATAAAGTCCCTTTGATTTCAGAACTAAGATAGCATACCAACTACGGGACTTAAATGTTCAGAAATGTTTAGAAAGAGACAGCTGTTTAATTGATCTTGATTACAGCTCTACCGATACACTTTGCTCACGATTAAATTCATGACACTCCATTGACAATTCAAATTTCTTACAACTGATTGTTTCTGAAATGCGAACAACTGAAAGCCATGCACAAGTTTCTTTACTCCGACACAAAACTCATACTCAACATGGGATGGGTATTGGTAATGACTTCACTATACGACTATATCATGCTACTAATATTGTGATACTGTGTGTTAGATACCAGATAGTTAGAGCCTCCAATCTGATTGGCCGAGAGACCTTCTAGCCTTGCCATTATTGCACTCTGATTGATAATTTTAATAGCTTCATCTTCCAAATTTATAGTCATGAATCAATTATCAGATCTTAGACTTTCATTATAATACCATTCTCACTCAGACTTGCTTCTGTTTTTAGAACATGTTCTAATATTGCCTTTTAAACTTGACCCATTGCAGTTGCTGAACGTCATTTTTAATATACTAAAGTCGACCAATCTACATAATTGTGTTTATTAAATAATAAATGTTATTGTGAAATTCCATATCAGAAGTGTGGTATAATTGCAATAAAATACTCAATAATAATACACATTGTGGCATCTAGAGGGGCAGAGAGCAATATTTGAAATGCAGTTCATTTTCCTTAAAAAAAAATCATATTGTAAGTTTAAAATCACTATAGTACATCAAGACAATAAATACTGCGATATAGTAGCATAGCCTAGGTCGAGATGCATGATACAAGAGAAAAAAAAACAAAACAAATGTACCTGCCCATAGTCGATCTCAAGAGGGTAGAATTTATTGGGGTATTTAGTGAAGCTGCTCGATGTCCAGCTATTTCCCGTCTTTTCCTCATACACACTGCGGAAGTTATCCATGGCCGAATTTTTGTCATAAAACTTATCCAACTTGTTTCCTCCAATGGTGGTGCCAACTCGACCCCATGACCTGAACACCCAGTACCTGAGCAAAACAAAACACATTGTTTCAAATATATTATTTTATTTGTTGCAGTTCACCAAAATACCAACATTGATCACTACATAATGTTTTTATATGCATGTTATATGCACAAAAGTATTGGGATGTCTACACATTAATGCAGATTTGATCCAGCTTTGCACTTATAACAGTTTCATCCATTCATTGGCATTCATCCAGAATGGCATTTGTGAGATCAGACACTGATGTTGAATGGCAGGTTCTGGCATCTCAATTTTAGTTTTATACCAAAGCGGTTTTGGGGTTCAGGTCAAGGACCTGTGGGGACCAGTGAAGTTTTTCTACACAAAAATCCTGGAACAGAAAAGGAACTTCTCGAAACTGTTCTCACAAAGTTGGAAGTATACAATTGCTCATAATGCTGAAGCATTAAGAGTTACCTTCACACAGAGTTAGATCATCACTTGAAAAACATCTCCACAGCATTTTCCCATCTCGACCAAAATCATATATATTCATATACTGCGCACAAAAATTAAGGGATACTTAAAAAATAATATATCCCTTAATAAAATATCCCCTTATTTTTGTGAGCAGTGTGCAGCTACGAAGGAAGAAATTTCAAAAACTGGCTTCTTAATAACGGTGGCATTCAATAACAATACCATGTTCGAATTCAGTAAGCTCTATTCTTTAATAATCTTTGTAAAGGCAGACTGCATTACTAGGTGCTTGATTTTATACACCTGTGGCAATGGAACTTAAGGAGGCACCTGCATTCAATGATGAAGAGGTGTCACAATACTTTTGTCCATATACTGCGTAATGGGAAAACATTTATGTAGTGAGATTACTTTTATGTCTACAGGGGCGACATTTCCTATAGTATCTATGACACATGCAGGTATCTTATGTAAGTGTGAAACAAAGCAAAATAATCCAACAGGTACACAATCAAGAAAACAAGAACTTTCTTTGAAATCCAGCACGCCAGAGTTTGCTTCTCAAAGTTTCTGCACACTTCTCAGTTCAGTATTCATTGCCCCTACCCACATAAAAAACGAAATCTCACTCTCAGTCTTTGGCACATAAAATAATTGCAGTTCACCTTGTATACAATGCGTTTAGAAAGTCTTCAGAGCCTTTCACTTCTTTCTGTGCTATTTTTTCCATGTGACTCTAGATAATCCTGTTTGTGAGCTCTACAGACAAGCCATGGCTTGGCTTTCACTGATACTCATTATTAGTAGCAAGTAATTAAGGCCTTATATAGACAGGTGTGTTTATTTCCAAATAATGTCCAATCAAATGAATTTAGCACAGGCGGACAAGAAGCCCAGATCCTATCCTGTCATTCAATCGTGTCAGGTAAAGATGATGCCTGTCCTTGCAAAACCAGGTCCTCAGGAACACCTGTTCAGCAGCCGGTTTGTAATCCTGTGTCACAGGAGCTTTGATAGTGCTAAAAACATAAACAGGACTGTATCTTCGACAGAAGTCCAGAGATGCCAGGTGTTCAGTTCCTCACCGTTTCTGCACATCGTCCTCCAACAGCTGGAGCTTGTAGTAGGAGTTGGTTCCCCGGACAATGTCCACCAGCCCAAGTGTAGCACTGTAGATCTTACCGTTCTGATCCAACACATGAGCACAGTCCTCCAGACCTTTAAAGACCACAATTTAATTAAAAAAACAAAAGTTATGTCAGACAAATCATCCACAATTTGACATAGCAGTTAATTTAACATCTCTAACCTGAGTCTGGATCGACGGCTGCCCCTCCTTTAACGGTCAGTTTCATCTTCTTTGCCTTGCTGCTGCCTGCAATAAGTGTGTACAATCAGTAAGAAAGATCAAGATAACAACTAAAATAATGTTAATCAGCTCATTTAACGACACCACCTGCTTATGTGGTGTTTATAGTTTGTTTACTGTTAGACTAAAGTTTTTGTTTCAAATCTTACACAAGAAAATGTATGGGTCTCAGGTGCACAAGTGCATTGTTTTACATTGTTTGCACCACATTTCCCGATTAGTGATGTTATCAAACATCATTTAGCAGACGCCGCCATCCAGAGTGACTCATACGGTCATTCGATTCAAGAAATTCTGGCACAAGGGTTGGTTCAAGGATCCAACAGATGCAGCTTGGCAGGGTGGCAATTAAAAACTGGACCTTCTGGTCCATAGTTCAGTACCTTAACTGCTAGACCACTACAGATGTAACTACATGAAGTAACTATTCAGCCGCTATTTCTGCAGCAGCCATCGTTCATGAATAAAAAATATAAACATTACAGGAAGTGGGATGATGATGATAATTGTTATAGCAGCAATTTGTGTCTGGAACAAATTGATTGGCTTTACATTATTTCTTGTGGGAAATATGACTTCACATTTCAGTTCTTTTCAGGCACTTTCAAACAGATTAATGATGAAAAACAAGGTTCCACTGTATGTTACTGTACAGTTTCACCACATTTTATGGTGGGTTTCAGTAACATATTTCTATAAAATAGGTTTTATGTTAATGATTTTGCCCAACCAGTGTGTTAATGTTAAACACGTTTAAAGTAGGCTCCATTACGATATATACATTATACTACACTACATTAAACTCCTCAGTTTATGATACATTCAACTTACAATGATATTATCGGAACGTATCAACTATAAGTCCCTATTTCTGCAGCAGCCATTGTTCGTAAATAAAAATATTAGCACTGCAGGAAGTAGGATGCTGATAATTGTTATAGCAGCAATTTCATTAAAAACAAAAAATGAAATTTTCCTATAGAAAATCGGAAGGGTGGAAAAAGTGAAACAAAACGTGAAAAATAAAATGGCTTTTAGAAACGCTAAAAAAAGAAAAACCATTTAATTGGGCCCTATGCCACTGCTAAAACAATGGTATCTCTAATCTAAAGGTGGCCTAAGGTATTCAATCTGTACAGTGAATTTCAAACTGATTTATTAGAGGGTATATTCGGCAAATGGGGTCTGCTGGATCTATCCAATAGGCTCTAATGGTACTCAGCAGAGCACAGATATTCACCTTCCTCCTCCTTCACTTTCCCAGCACTCTTGGAGGAAGATCCAGCGGACTTGGATGCCGCCGATGTGGCCTGGGTTTCGGCTTTGACCTCGGCGCCCCAAGGTGAAATGCCATGCAGGGAGAGGAGTTCCCGAAAAGCCTTTCCCGAGGACTTTATGTCAGTGAGGAAATCTTCTGAGACTACACGAACACCGGCGTCTCTCGCCTCCTCCATCTTCTTACTCATTTTCTCAACCTCCTCTGAAACAGCAAATCAGTAACAATGTTAGTGAGGATCTAGTGACAGTTATGACAAATCCAGCTCAGATATTCTAGCACCGGCACACTCGTAGGTGAAAAACCAAACAAGAACAGTTCAGAGACTCAGAATCAGATTGACAGTCTCTCTCACTTGCAGAGCTGATGCAGAACGTGGCTTTATTAGCGGTGCCACTGATTTTCCCTCCAAGCGCCTCCACAGTAGCCTTAAGCTCTTCTTTATTCTTCCGTAGCTTCCCAATGGCCAAAATCTTCATCCCAGTCAGAGGCTTATCTGCACAAACAAGAGAGTAGAGTGTGGCAGAAATATGTCTACTTATACACACTGCTCACAAAAATAGGGAGATATTTCATAATGAATATGAAGCAATCTTAAAAAAGAAGCATTTGCTTTAATTTCATTAAACAAGATAAATCAGAAAAGCAAATGAAAAGGTTCGAGTAGAAACCTAAATAAGAGATGACTTCAAGCATTGCACCCTGCATCGTTCATTTTGGCATTGTTTCACGTTGCGTGAGCATCATCCCAAATATTCCCATTGGATTTCCAGTGTTTATTGAGTGTGAGTGCTAAATAAGAGAGTGTTTATGGTTTATTTTAATTTACACTGATCACAAATATTATAGGAAAAACACTGGGACATGGTTGTATGGAATGTCTTTTATAGAATGCCTTATCGTAAGAAAAGCATGTATCGTTGCATTCATTGATTCAGATTCTGTAGTGAAACCGATACATAAATACTGTATTAAATCAATATTTCACTTCTAATACTGTAACAGAAATGATTTGTGCTGTATATGAGAGCCTGACCTGCAGGTACTTCCACTGGGATCTCAGTATGCAGACTGGAACTGGCCGTACTGGAAGCAGCAGAACCTGAAGCAGCAGCGGAGGATGCAACAGTAGTGGGAGGTGCAGGAGCCTCTTTAGGGAACACCCGATCCTGACGCTTGAACTTAAACTTCTTCAGGAAAGCAATTTCATGGAACTCCTAACGAATAACAGAAAAGAAAAATATCAGGCACAGTTCAGAATTTAAAAAATAAAAGTAAAAAAGATCACATTTACATAAACGCAACTCAGCCAAGACAAGCTGTGGTGCAAAAGGTTTCAATAATCGACATCACCATCAAAAGTTTCAGAAAAACTGAAAGAAAAATGCTTACTCTAAAAATAATTACCTCCCTTTCGAGCAACAGGTTTGTCATTTTAACAGTCGAGTAAACCATGGTTGGAGGCTTGGAGATCTCAGTCGGTTAAACCTAAGCCTCATATCACGATGTTTTGCCATGTTGGAGGTGTAACCTCTTTCACCTTTCCAAAGACAGCACGGTGGCTCAGTGGGTAGCACTGCTGCCTCACAGCAAGAAGATCTCGGGTTCAATCCCAGGGTTGAGTTGGCTGGGTTCTTTCTGTGTGGAGTCTGCATGTCCTTAACGTGTCTGCGTGGGTTTACTCCAGGTACTCTTGTTTCCTCCCACAGTCCAAAGACAGGTTAATTACTTTAATTGATTACTCTAAATTGGCTTTGACTTGTGTGTGTGTGTGTGTGTGTGTGTGTGTGTGTGTGTGTGTATACATATGATTAGCCCTGAGATAAACTTGTGTATGGATATAAACTTATGTTTCGCTAAGATTTACTTAACCATTTCATTCTTTCTCTCTCCCTCTTCCCAACCTCCATCGCTATCTCCATTTCCCCCTCCAGTCCTGAAAGGGTTAAGAAAGAAGCATGTATGGCATCTTTTATCTACAACACTTAACTTTAACCCTTTCAGCACTGTAGATTGTTTGTTTATTTATTTCGCTTCTTTACACGCACACAC
>JAUZST010010256.1:0-12513 GCA_034779995.1 Parotocinclus haroldoi | reverse complement strand
GAGGTTTTGTTTTTTTTTTTTTTTTTTTGGGGGGGGGAGGCAATGATGTTTTTGTGCTCTTTCCCTCCGCTTCTTGGAACCTAACCCAACCTTCTTTGGGTTTCCACCGAAAAGGTCCAGACCCTTATCCACAGGGAAACCGTTGGATGAAAATGGATGCTATTTCTCTTGTGCTCATTTTGATTTTTTTTTTTAAAAACATATCTTGGTGTGATATATTACGAGACCTAATGTTCCTGGTAACTAAAACTGCCGGACGGGTTCGGCGTCCGGAATCGAGCGGCTGCTTGAAGACGACTGAAAAACCTTCAGACAGACTCCCGCAGCTCGGGAAGAAAGCCCTTGATCTGACGCAGGGACAACAGCCTGACCGAGGCACAGACACACACACGCTGACCACCCACTCGCCTGCTCGTCTGTCCGTGTTGGCATGAAGCGGGCACTGCCCATCTGGCCTGGTCTGGCGAGCCCATGCCGAGGCGACCGATTTAGTTTGCCCTTCTGCCGTCTGCTGATGTTTCAATACAGACAGTGTGAGCGTGTGCGATTGTCCTACAAAAGTGGGTTTGCTCACGCGCCGTCGTTAACAGCTTGTCTTTCGCAGGTCACGAACGTGCCCGTGTCGGCCCACTCGCGTTTCACCAGCCCAAGCTTGGGAAATGAGGTCCAGTGCCGTTGAGGTAAGTGTTCAGGCTTGGTCCTCGCTTTCCTGCCCGGTTTACGGAGTGGTGATTTTTTTTTAGCAAAATATTATTTTTTTCTCTTCATATTATCACCACTTCTCTCAACTCTTCGTCTGGAATATTAGATTTGATTAGAATGATTAGGAATGTGTTCTCTCTGTTCATTTATGTGGCTTTTGTTCATTACAAACGTGATCATGTTTGAAGAAATCGGGTCTCTAAAGAAAGAAGGTCAGGTCCCTTTGGCGTCTTGGTTTCTTCCTCATAACGTCTAGGGACCTTTTCCTACACACTAGGGCGGCACGGGGGGCTCGGTGGGGGCGGCACCGCTGCCACACAGCGACAAGGTCCCGGGTTCGATCCCAGGGCGGGGCGGCCTGGGTCCTTTCCGTGTCGAGTCTGCATGTCCTCCCCGTGTCTGCGTGGGTTTACTCCGGGTGCTCCGGTTTCCTCCCTCAGTCCAAAGACATGCGAGTTAGGTTAACTGGTGTCTCCAAATTGGCATAGGTGTGTGTGTGTGTGTGTGTGTGTGTGTGTGTGTGTATATATATATATATATACCCTGGACGAGACTAAGGCCCTAAACTAGAGCGTCCTGCACTAATCTCCGCTGGTGCCTTTGGGATTTTTGTTGTTGTTTTTTTTTTTGTTTGTTTTCTTAAGTCGGTCGACGTGGACTTAAAAAAAGCAAACGCTAACTTTAGGTACTTTAGACTAAACGTTCTCCATAAGCGTTCTCGGGCCCAGAACGTCCGCGTGCGGTGTGACCGCAGGCCAGCGGGGGAGTGGCGAAGGGGGACAATCGTGCTCTGGCACCGCACAGAGCCAGCTGGGCCTTTTCAATAGCATCTAGCGTCCGCATGTGGTCTTAAATGGTCACCCAATTCACCGGATCAAACTCTTTACCGGGATTTGTGCGCCAGCCCGTTTAGCGGCGCGGCCTTTGTTGCCGACGCCCGACGGTCCTGCAGCGCCGGTCTGACACGCCAGCGGGAGACGGAGCGAAGCGGCTAAGCAACAACCGCTCTGTCCGTCCGCCGTCACGACGGGGTTTGGATCAAAATAAACGCGCGCACACAGGCGGGAGATACCTGCAGCTCAGAGACACGCTGTGATAGACCGGCGAATGCACGCGCCTCACCTCTTCAGGACGGGCCCTGAATCGTCCTCGGTGGGAAGGTGGACACGGGTGAAGGTCACCTCTCTGCTGCTGGGTTGCGATGTCAGGCTACCTCTTTATCCGTCGCGTAGGATGAATATCTAGACAACTGCCAAACGAACGGGGAGGCCAAAACCCCCCCCCCTAGTGTGGGGCAGCGCTGTGCAAAAGTCTTAGACCACCGTTTGGATTTGACACGACCATCGTTTAAACACTGCTCTGGTAAAAACCTGTGTAAATATTTTTCCTTGCCACTGTCGCCCTGGGATGAGCCTTTTAAGATAATATAACGGTGTGAAGGGCGGCACGGGGGCTCGGCGCCGCCGCCTCACAGCAACAAGGTCCCGGGTTCAATCCCAGGGCGGGGCGGCCTGGGTCCTTTGTGTGTGGAGTCCTGCATGTCCTCCCCGTGTCTGCGTGGGTTTACTCCGGGTACTCCGGTTTCCTCGCACAGTCCAAAGACGTGCGTGTTTGGTTCGGTTGTCTCTAAAATGGCCCTTAGTGTGTAACAGTGCCCCATCTAGGGTTGCTCCTGCCCTTGCGCCCAGAGCTACCGTGTGAGCTTCGGCTGGCCCGTGACCCCGTGCGGATTGAGAGGAAGATAATGGATGGATGGATAACATATTATACTTGCCGATTTATACACTTGGAGAAGCGGTCCGATATTACAAAAGTATGTAAACCTCTAGGAGAAGGGAAAACCTGCTGCTCTCCAAAAAAAGGACATACACGTTGAACACGATACAATCAGTATCCCGTTTGGAGAAAGAGACACACTGCTGTCCAGCAGTGCGAGCTGTATGTCATATGTGAAACATGGTGATGGTTGTATCATGGCATGGGCCTGTTTTGCTGCATCTGTACTAGTGTCCTGAACTACTGAAAGGAACGTCCAAAGGAAAGTATCAGGACACCTTTACTTGTACTGAACTGAGGAAGACCCTGGGCTCACACCAGACCCTGGAAGCAAAGGTTCACATACTTATTCCACTCACAGGTTTGTCCTGGTTAAGCCAAGGAAATCAGCGTGCTGTTCTGTCTCAGGCGCACGTGCCACCAGAGGGCGTGAAAGTGCTTCCCTCGCTGCGCTATAAAAAGGCTCTCAGAGACCATTTTTGGGCCGTGTACCTCTTGATGAGATATCTTTTTCTGCTGGACACGCCTCTAGGGCACACTCGAGGGTATTTGGTCCAGACCCGGAGGGTGGGTGTGGAGGGGTGGGGGGGGCTCATGTCTGGACTGGGAGAAGCGGAATGGACGCTCTGATAAGTTGCAGTGTAGTATTTTGCTTGCCCATTTTTAAATAAAGTAACAGTCTAACAGTCCCCCCCCCTTTCCCCCCGGACTCCTGTTTTAAGTCCGTCCACGCACGAGTGTGTGTTCGGGCGGGTGAAGCCCTGACCGTGACCTTATTTGGTCGTGTGTGTATAATAAACAGCTTGATTACAGGCTCGCCCGGTGACAGATGAATCGTCTCTTTCTAATCTCGCCTAATTCCGCCTCTAATCCGACCCCATCAGTCACGCGGCGATGCGTCCGAGGGTCCTCGCGCTAACAGCTTTATGCATGCGCCGCCATTAGCCTATGTGGCTAGTTCTTTATTAGCAGCTGCGCGGTGTCAGAGTGAGCGATAGCAGGTATCAGCGAGGACCATCTCCGCCCCAAGATGAGTGGACGTATTGTGGCACTCCAGAGCAGCTTAACTTAATCAGAATGCTCGCAAATCCATCGGAGGCACGCGGCGGGGCCTCGGGGGGGGCGGGTATGTGCCATCAGATTATCATCTCTAATTGGATGAATCTGTCCCGGTCGTCTCTCCATTTACCCATAAGTCCATTCCCTCGTCATGGATGCCGTCGCATGGCTGCCAGGCCTGATGAATATTGAGCGACTGTCAGAGTCTGTGGACACCTACAGACCCTCAGGCGCACACACACACACACACACACACAGGCACACACACACACACACACACACGTGTTTATAGACATCGTCTAAATAGGTCACGCTTACGCTCCTAGAAATTTGGAGGACCTAAACTGATTGGGTCCTGTTCGTTTATTTACTTGTTTTTTTTTTTATTTAGACAAGCTAATAGACAAAAACAAGCACACAAATATGTAAATAAAAGCAATAGAATTCTTAATAATATAGTCATCCTTATATTCCGCCTAATCCACACGGGGTCACGGGCCAGCCGGTGCCCACCCGGCAACTCTGGGCGCAAGGGCAGGGACAACCCTAGACGGGGTGCCAATCCATCATAGGGCACACAGTCACAAAGTCACACACTAAGGGCCACTTTAGAGGCACCAATAAACCAAACACGCAAGTCTTTGGACTGTGGGAGGAAACCGGAGTACCCGGAGTAAACCCACGCAGACACGGGGAGGACATGCGGACCCCACACAGAAAGGACCCAGGCCCCGCCCCGCCCTGGGATCGAACCCGGGACCTGGTTGCTGTGAGGCGGCGGTGCCACCCCACCGAACCCCCCGTGCCGCCCTTAGTAGTAGAGCGAGTGCGTTTTTTCAGCTGCGTTGTTAGACTAGTTAAGTTCACTTCTTGGGCCCCTAATCCCTCTGGCTAGACCCAATTTCAGGGTAAACCCTGGACCCTGGAATAAACTGGTGACAGATTCTTGAATTAGGGGAACTTTTACGTCCCCAGGATAGAAATTCATATATATAAATACTTTATTGTACTTCTTCTTAATTACGACATTGATTGCAACACCAACTTGTTTACCGTAATCGGAACGCTTCATTGGACTGAGAGAAGCAGGAGGATTGTTTAGACACCTGCCTCCGGCCACAGGGGGCACCATCACTACACACCTCTTTCTCTCTCCGGCGTTTCCAGGTGCTTTACAGAAGGAAATTTGTTGTCACCGCACCCATTACGTGTCCTGCCCCCGGCGCCATTGTTAGCACTGGTGTGGTGTTGTGACCGGGTAGGCTGCACTGTTACAGACTGAACCCGAATCATCTTAACTATGTATCCGGGTAGTGATATAAGGGACACTAACAACTCAGCGATGTGTGCAGGGCTTCCCAGGAAACTCTCCACGAGACCGGAACTCTTCCTTGACTTACGGCCAGTCCATCATAGGGCACATTCAAACACTATGGGCCACTTTAGAGATGGCAATCAACCTAACACGCATGTCCTCGGACCGTGGAAGGAAACCGGAGTATCCGGAGTAAGCCGGAGGACTTGCAGACTCCGCACAGAAAGGAACCAGGAATGTCTCCACCGGACTGGAACTCTTCCTTGATTTGCCCGGTTGCCAGATTTGCCACCAATCAATGGGACCACGTATGGGACCTTTTGGGACACCATAACACGCAGAACCCGTTAACTTTCGTGCCCAACAACCTGGTCTTGTATCCAGGATACAGTTTTGCTCTCACGCTAATATCGTAATGACTTACATAAATCATCATTTCGTTAGATCCCTTTCTTGGCACTTCCTCATTCATATCTATACAACCGCTGCATACATTTTAACAGGACTGTCCCCAGCTGCCATTACTGCCGTTACCGCAGCGGCCTGCGATTTCTCTAGCGAATTATTTAAGGGTGAAAATTTGTTTGTCATCACCATGGAAACAAAGACTGATGGGGAGCACTTTCAGCCAGGAGAGAAGAGGGATATTTTGATGTCTGGAAAAGTAATTCAATCACACATTTTACCTAATAGAGCACCTTTATTCAGCGTCATCACCATTTACGGCGTCACACACGCAAAAAAAAAAAAAATCATTTCGTTTCAATAAGCGAGCACGAGCACGTCCGTGACCTAGCTCTCTTTCTTCAGAACAAAACGAAAATAACGCAACAGCCGTATTTAATTAATGTTGCGTTATATGTTTAAGTCCTCAGTCGTAGCCGTCGTTCAGTCGTTACGAAAACGCATTCATTCGTTTAAGGTGGATTTAAGGTGGTAACGAGACTAAAGAATAAAGAATCACCCAGTTGTGGAAAAATGACGGAGCGAGATTTCAACCGGTAGGATAGCTAGGATAGCTAGATCTAGGGCCACCTTAGATTGGTCTTCTAAATGTAAAAAAGTACACTAAGGGTAGGAGGGTGCTACACGACGGACGACCCCTACCAGTAGGAGGGTGGAAAGTTGTGGCACGGGACGTTCAGGTAGGTTCTGTCACTGTCAAATCAAGTCTAGTCAAACGTATTTCTATAGCACAATCACACACACTAAGGGCCACTTGAGATACACCAGTTAACCTAACACGCATGTCTTCGGACTGTGGGAGGACACCGGAGTACCCGGAGTAAACCCATGCAGACACGGAAAGGACATGCAGACTCCACACAGAAAGGACCCTGGCCGCTCCACCCTGGGATCGAACCCGGGACCTTCTTGGTGTGAGGCAGCGGTGCCGCCCCACCGAGCTCCCGTGCCGCCCGCCATGGCAAAGCTATGTGAATAACTGTGGATGGGACTGTAACTGGTAGTAGACCAAATGTATTTGGACACCTGTGTTATTGACGTAACAAATGGTCTCGATATAAACGCAGGTCTAGGGTTTGCTTTTTAATAACCGAGTGCTATAAGGGAAGGTTAAACAGCATGCTTACACAGTTGCTTCGCGTTGCCTGTGTGGAGTTTGCATGTTCTCCCTGCCTGCCTGTGCAGGATTTTCTGCAGGTACTCCAGTTTCTGGCCACGTTCAGAAGGCGTGTTAGGTCAAGCAAGCGGCGCCTTGTACAGGGTTGAAAGCAGCATTTGGTGCCCTTATGTTTACATCTAAGAAGTTAAAGGTCTATGATATTTTAAAATGAAATATCAGTGATGAGCCTTACGTGCCAGTGCACCGAGTTAACTAAAACAACCTCAAAGACGCTCAGCCAACACACGTTTAGTTTATGTAACGTCATAGCCGGCAGCCTGCCGAAGAACAGGCGGCACGAGGGTCCAGAGGTGCTGGTAAGATTTATTACGCAAAAGCAAACACACTGAAAGACACTTTCTAAAACACAGCCACTCCTGGGCCAGCACAATTCCCATATAGATCTCGGCACACACGCCTGGTAATTAGGCGTGGCGTTAGGTCAGTTGGAGTCTCTAAATTGTCCCAGTGTGTTTGCCCGTGTCTATGCATTAGGTTTATGTGGCTGTGTAGGTTCTCAGTCATCCAGGTCATAGGAGTTTTAAGTGTCTAAGTTGAAGAAAACTAGCCATCTTCTTGGTTATTGAAGATGTTTCACCTTTCATGCGAAAGGTACCCAAGGCCAAAACACTGAAGCACAACGTTTGGGTTGAGGAGCGCCCAGCTCTATACCATCCCACAGGTTTGCATCTAAAGAACGTTCGAGGGGGCAATCGTTTACATTTTGAAAGAGAAGTTAGACTAGAGGGATGGTTTACAAAGTTAATTGTCAGTCACCCACAAATCGGTACCGAGATCCCTTCCCAGGAGGTTGAACCCCCAATTGGGAATACTTGCCGCGACCCCAATGACTCACATGATGGCAGGGTGGATCACGGACTCCCCGAGTGCCACCCCATCCAGGTTAAATAGGATAGGTGACCCACCCAGTCGCTCAAGTTCATATGCTCTGTGTTGGACTGGTGCCATGTCTATGGTTGTTTGGTGTCATGTGAGCCCTAAGCAAATCTAAATATCTACCCATTACTGCCTTGCTTGAGCTGACCAAAGTGCAATTGGGCGTTTACCTATTTGTTGTCCATTTGTGCCAGTGCATCAGTTCCTTTAGAGAGAAGCTTGTTAAGCTACAGTTCATTCTGGAGTTAGCGTCGAATGGCATGTCCTCCTCGTAGATGATTAGATATTAAAAATAATAAATCCCTCTGCTTTGCCAGGCACTGATAAAACTACAGATTCACCAGCCCACTCACTGGGAGGCAAGAGGTCTGGCTGTGGGCTCCAGTCTTAAATGCCCTCTTGCTTGGCTCCCTTTTTAGCTTGTATGTAAATGTGTGTGTGTGTGTGTGTGTGTGTGGGAGACACTTACGCAACCGCCTCTGGAAACACTGAACGCTTCAGCCTCCAACTATCCAGCCTCCTCATCTTAGCGTGTAAATCAGCTGCTTTTCATCCTTCATCTCCGTCTCGCAGAGCTTAGAGAATTTACATCCTGCGTGATGCGCGGTTTTGAATGATTTCTCCAGGAAATGTTCCTTGAAATCTAGCTGAACTGCTTCTAAGCGGTTCATCGTCAAAAGATGCAGAGTTCGATCCCCGACAAGGTATCCGATTCCAAGGCTGCCCCTGTTCAAGCAGGTTCACTGCGGAACTCGTCAACCTCTGGGCTAAGGTTTGGTCACATGACACGCTTTTTACAATGGTGCATCGTCTACAGTCTTATATCGTTATGTCTCAAAAGGCCAATCCTAAGTTGAGCAAGCCTAGGGCGACAGTGGCAAGGAAAAACTCCCAGATAGCAGAAGGAACGAACCTTGGGAGGAACCAAGACTCGACAGGGGACCTGACCTCCATGGGTGGCCTAGTCGTTAATTATTTGATAAATACATATTAAGTATATTAAATGATAGCTAAATTATAGGTAAATAACAATTTAAATCAAATAACAAACCAATAATGCAATTTAAACTAGTAGTTAAAAAAAGTCTAAATCTAAATTATATGAAAATAGATTGTATAACCAGTCCTCAGTGGGAGGCCCCTTTGGAAGAACATCGTCTCCTAATGTCCAAACGATGGAGGGAGTTCCTACACTCTGGTGGGACTGGTTTTTTGTTGATGGAGACCAGTAGAGTGATGCCTGTGCTGGAACCGGTTAATATCGGATCTGAGCGATAAAACCTGGACCCCAGAGAGATGGGAACGCGTACGTATGGCGTAATGAATTTTTACTCTGTTGTTTACTCATGGAAGAAGTTATGCATGGGTGAAGACGAACCAGGGCCTTCGTTTAGCTGAATTCTTATTCCAAAAAGGTTGGGTTTCTTTTCGAGTCTTGGTCCTGCCAAGGCTTCTTCCTTTTACCGTTTAAAGAGTTTTTCCTTGCCACTGTGACCCCAGGCTTACTCAATCTGGGATATTCCATTGGGAAAAGTGCTGCAGAAATAAATCTGACTTCGACGTTGACATCGGTTAACCGACAGCTGCCTTTATTGTGGCGCCGCCACCAGTGTCGCAAGAGATCAAAGCTTAACGGTGTCGGGACTTGTTTCTGGAAGACCATCCTTTGCCAGAGGTTATAATGAAACCAGATATGCCCTACTGAGCCACTGGTCCGATCCCTGAATCCGGCAGACTGGCTAATTAGCTCTAACTCTAGCCATATTACAGCTGCTCGAGCCATTGTGGGCATGGGTTTTGCTCGAGGTTGGCGCCCAACAGTAGGCAGCGTGGCGAAGGTGGGATTCGAACTCCTAACCCTGTGGTCCATGGGCCAGCACCTTAACCGCTAGGCCACCACGGCGCCCGCCTCGCTGCTTCCCTGGACATAACTGAATGCGGTGTGAGGAAGAAGATGGATCCGCTCCTCGAAGAAGATGGAGCTCAGATAGGGGCCGAGCTAAATTATTTGTCTGGAAAGGTATTAGTTTGCAACTTATCTGCCAAGCCGAAACAAGCAATAAGCGAGCAGAGCTAAGCAGCTTTACAGCCGTCTCTATCTCTGTCTTTCTTACAGGGCGAGCCTCCGGAAAGGATATCACTCCTACTGAAAGCAGCTGACATCCTGACACTATCTTCCCTTAGCCTGAAGGCCCCTTTTGCTCCTCCATCTTTGCACTAACAATGCAGCCGGTGCACTGTGAAAGCACTCTGTCACCTCGCAGGAATAATCTTTTCTCTCTGACTTCATTACAATGGCTCCTTAAGTACAGAGAGCACCAGCCAGCCCCACTTGTCAGCTGCGCATTTCTAAAGAAGAGTCCTATGTGTAATATGTGCGTGTGTGTGTGTGTGTGTGTGTGTGTGAGAGTGTGGGTGTGGGCGTGTGTGTGGGTGTGTTTGCGCGTCGCGGGTGTGAATGGATGCATGTGCGTTCGTGTGATAAGGGTAATTAATAACCTCTTGCGGGGCTAAAATGTGACGGATTTAAATGCCAGGAAAAGAATAATTAGTAAACATGTCCATCTTCTCTGGCTCTTCTGTAATCGCTGTCCGACGTAACGGGCTTCCGTTCCCGACATGCATGTAAATGTAAACACGCATCGGGAAAAGTCTGAATGGGAAATCTGCAATAAGTCACTGCGTTACTGCGATCAGATCAAATGGAAATGGCACATAAGCGAATGTTTGGCCGGTTATCTTTTGACAAGAGCGTGTAGTCCTGATAACTGATCAGGTCTGTTTTTAAATGCTGACTGAGTTTTAGGTCCCAGACACTCTATATCTGCCTCCATTTTAGTAGTAGTAGTAGTAGTACAGAACTCTGGAGCGCTAATGCTATTGTTATATTTATTTTATTATATATTACTATATATTACGTAGGGCGGCACGGGGGCGGCGCCGCTGCCTCACAGCAAGAAGGTCCAGGGTTTGATCCCAGCGTGGGGGCGGCCTGGGTAATTTCTGTGTGGAGTCAATTGCATGTTCGGTCAATTGGTGTCTCTAAAGTGGCCCTTAGTGTGTGACTGTGTGTGTGGGGGAGGGGGGGGGGCGCACCGGCTGGCCCGCAACCCCGTGTGGATTAAGCGGAACATAATGGATGAATAAATGAATTAATGTATTATATATGTATTTATTTGTTAAACATTTCTATGATTATATATATATTTATATATTATTGAGGTCTCTTATCCTCTTATTGAGGATCTTATTATTATTTTGACTACTTTCAATTGTATTGCTGATTTATTGATTACTATTACTACAACTTAAATTAATCAATTTACACCTGGGCCGACCAAGCAGGTCGGGTCCCTTTTTGTGTCTTGGCCCTCCCGAGGTTCCTTCCCTCTTTATACAGGGATTTTCCTTGCCACTGTCGCCCTAGCTTTGCTCAGTTTGGGATCGGCCTTTTAAGATCATATAAGATTATAAAGCTGATTTGAGACGATGCTCCGTTGTAAAAAGCTCTATAGAAATAGCTTTGACTTTAACTAATACAACACCGGGGCGGCACAGGGGGCACGTTGGGTGGCACCGCTGCGAAAGGTCCTGGGTTCAGTCCTAGGGTGGAGCGGTTTCCGGGTACTCCGGTTTCCTCCCACAGTCCAAATTGGAGTTTTTAAAAATGGACCTTCGTGTGTGTGTGTCTGTGTGTGTCCTACGATGGATTGGCACCCCGTCTAGGGTTGTTCCTGCCCTTATGCCCACAGTTGCCGGGTGGGCACCGGCTGGCCCGCGACCCCGTGCGGATTAAGAAGAAGATAATGGATGAACTAATAATACAATCCCCGGAAAAGTTACGTAGTTACATTCATTTACAATAGAACCCAGCAACTTTTTTAGTCAACATCATTTCATTCGTTAATAAACATCCATTCCTAGCAGGGTAACGAGAGCCCCCTCGTAATCGTACACTTTCCCCTAATAGTTGTATTCACTTACATATGTCATGTTCATCCACAGAAAGTTTCATTCGATCCCAGTAAATTTGCTTGAGTGAGTTATTCTTTTCTTTTTTTTTCGTTATCTCTTTTTTTTTCTCAATGAGTGTAAATGCCTGGAGCTATGCATTCTGACCCGGTGCTGCACAGACGTAAGGAATGCAAGCACTCGTATTCGAAAAGCAATCAGAGACGTGAAAATGGAACAACTGACAACGGGCACAGGAGGAAGCGGGCAGACGTGGTAGACCATTCAGACTGTCAGAGATTACAGAGCATGCTCAGGCCCTTTCACATTCACAGCTAAAATGTCTTCTACGCTTGCTCCGAGCTTGCCAAAAGAAACACAGCCCAACCATCTCCGAGAGGTTTTGTGAGCAAATCAACATCCAGAAAAGCCACTGGCCCCTCTCAGGATGGGTGTTAAGAGCCTGCGGTGAGCAATTAGCAGCTGTTTTCATATTGGCATGTTTGATATTTCTTTGAGCGCCTTAACAGGTCCCAGGTCTTTTAAAAACCCGTCCATAATGTCTGGGCCCTAGGTCCTTTCTCTCTTAATGACTGCTTCGAAAGGCTGGTTGGGGAAGAGCAATTGAGACCCTCATCAGTTTGCCTACCCTTGTAATAAGTCCACGGAGGATGCCATAACAATTACACTCCGTACCACAGTGGACCACCTTCAGAAGAGACGACAAAACTGATATGCACTGCTCTTTGTGTTGTTGTTGTTGTTGTTGTAGTAAACATTGTGCTTTATAGCTCTGCATTTAATGCATTGCGAAGATTTCTTACTCCCAAATACTCCAAACTCCCAGTAGTCCTGGGACTAAACACTACAGTCTGCAATCGGATAATGAACCCCAGAATGTGTGCACTGTCACAAATACATCCTGATCTTAAAGACTGGAAAACCCAGGTCCAATCCTATGATTGCAGGGACAAACACAGGTCCAACACCTCCCCCAAATTTAAATTGCTCATGACCCCACCATTATTGGACCCGATTACCCATAAGGGCAGCATGGGGTCTACTACACAGCAAGAAGGTCCCGGGTCCAATCCCAGGGCAGGGCGGGGCGGGGCCTGGGTCCTTTCTGTGTGGAGTCTGCATGTCCTCCCAGTGTCTGCGTGGGTTTACTCCGGGTACTCCGGTTTCC
>JAUZST010010255.1:0-12513 GCA_034779995.1 Parotocinclus haroldoi | reverse complement strand
GTTTTATATTTATCAGGTCCTGCTAATCCCAGATAGATCCTCAATGCCTAGTAGATATTAAAGATGCATCCAAATTTAAAACTTGGGTCTTAGAAGGCTAGTAAATAAACAAAAGTTTGCAGACGCCAACAAAAATGTAATCCAAAATAGTGGTATTAGTATGGAGCTGTCCCTTTTTGTTTGTTGCTACAAGCCTTTGCTCTTTTAACTTGGCTTTCCGATAAATTTTGGAACATTGTAAGTGTAAGGTCAGCTTGAAAAGCTATACAATGGCTCTAACCCTGGCACAATTTTGGCATTCCAGTGCATTTTTGAGGTATATTATAAAGTTGAGGTCAGAGGTCTGTGGCAGTCAGCCAGATTCACAATTACAGTTGGCAAACCAAATCTCTCTGAACTTTGTTTAAGGACATCAGGGCAGAAAGTTAATGAACAGTGTGATGAGGACAAGGTATTCTTACCCATCACCAGCAGTGTATTTGTGATATACATACTTACTTACTGTTATATCTGCTTGTCATATGTTTGTTATCTTTTTTATTATTTGCTTGTATTTTATGTTTCTTGCCAGAGCATGACCCACTCCTGGGCTGTAGGGTCCACAGCTTACCCAGGGTAGGTGAAACTTGTATAGAGATAAGTTATATCTGTGTGTCTATTGTGTTTTTGTGTATCGCAGATGACTAGTAATTGTATATTGCCTGTTGCGTAGCTGCTCTTAAACTGATCCTTTACCCCGTGGGATGGCATGCCCTGGGAAATGGGATTGATATAATCCACTTAAAGGGGTGAAGCTTGGCCCATTAGAGGGAAAGAAAGGTGTACTACGGGGTCCTACTTTTTCTGAGCTCGACCGGACTCACCTGACACTGTGGTAGGGCGCAGGGATTGAGTTAGAGCTAAAATGTATTTTTGGTCGGTGTGTCTCTCCACTACATGTTAATAAAGGCCTGCGATTTGAACTGAACTGAAAGTGTCAGTGTGGTACATCCACATCCTAACGTGCCCAGCCTCACTACCCGGTCATTTTGTGTCTCCCTGTATGGGGATTCGGCAAAACATCGTCACAAACAGACCTATAAATGTGACATACTGCCACTGCTACTGTTTGCCTATGGACCATCCAGAATGTGTCCTGTATGTAATTAATTTGTTGCAAGTGAGTGTTACTGAAATAGCAAAGCTCAATAATTACAAGGGGTGTCCACAAACTTTTGTCTTTATAGTGTAGGATCAGCCTCTGAAATGACCTATATCTGTAATTATCTGGAGAATATGTAACTTGTACTAAATACATTCGATTTATATACATTAAACTACTAAATTAGAGTAAACAATATAACAAATGTACTTTAAGTGTAGTATGTACTAAAATTGGCACAGTACATTACAGTGTGACAAACCATAAAGCTGATGAAAGCTGATAATGATTTTAGTGAATAGTTAATTATATTAAACTTATAGATTGCAAAGTACATTATAATAACCAGTACAATGCGTAAGTAAAAATTAGTAAAATGTAGTAAATTAAACACTAAATAATAGCAAATTAAACTATGAACCAAATTAAAAGAAAGTAAATTATTGTAAATGGAGAAAATAAAAATTACAGAACATTTTTATATATAGTACATTACGGCGGATTAGATCAGAAATGAAAACATGAAAAGCTAAGTTATAACCGAGCCCTGTAAGAGGCTTGATATGGATGTGATATTGATATTACAGCTAAATCCATTAAGATAAATAATGTAGACAGAGGAATAGCACAAACAGAAGGCTTCCAGTCAGTCATTACTTGACCTCAGAAGCTGCATCATCCAGAATATCGTCTCTCCCTAGGGGAACTGGTTAGGAAAGAGAAGGGATGTCCCAGCTATTTATATAGGTGTCACACCCAAGGTTAAAGAGAAAGTATACTTGCTACTACTCAGGTTGCCTCTGTCATGCTACCATTTCCCCTATAATACAGATGTCCTTGTCCTCTCCTGTTGTCCCAGAGGAGAAGCCAGATTGTAACGTTTGTCTTGATTAAAGCTGCCATGCACTAGACATCAGTCCTGCATAGCAATGCTGGATGGAGCAGCTGGTAGGCGGACGTGCACTAATCCAGTGTGGTGGACAAAACTGGGAAGCTAATTTGCCATAGTGACAGACATTTCTTAAAATTCAGGAAATGGTATTGGGGTAACTGTTCTTACCCACTGTATTGGTTTATCACTTTTTTGGTTCTTTTGAAACCAATTGCATGACAACTCAACAATACAGAGCAAAAGCTTGGGAATGAGTTATTCATATACATAAAAAAGACTGAAAATGCATGTTTTGCAACTTACCAAAGTTTGTCACCAAAAACGTTGCAAGGTCTTAAAAACACTGACAATCTAAATTATTCATACTATTCCAAGAAGACTTTCCATTAGATTTTAAAACATAACTGGAAGGTTATGTGTTAATATTTGTCAATAAACAATATCACCCCAGTTCATCTCAAAAATGTATAACGACTAAAGATCAGAACATGCCAGCCACGTTCCAGTCAGAGTTGGCAAACCATTTATTTATGGACTTTGTTTTAGGAGGGTTGGAAAGATTTTCGTGGCTATTTTCGTATAAATCCTTTGTGTCCCTGAGTCGGCTGTCTTCCATTACTCTGATGGAAGTTCCTCTGATCACACCCCCTAACTTTTCCTCTAGTTATATGAATCTGCATGAATTTTTGGAAGGAATCGTCTACAAGAAGCAGAGTGTCATTCTTCAGTCAGCCCTGTTTGGAATATTTTACTAATATTATACTAATAATATAGCTTAATATTGCCACTGTTATGTTTTTAAGTGAAAACTAATCATATGTTGTATTTAATTTTAAGGGTGGTTAATAAACATGTTAAAAACCTTCTTTGTCACATACTAGCCCAACGAGACCACAGTCAAAGAGAAAAGACTCAAAAAGGTCACCATGAAGGAAAACATAGGGCAGTGATTTACCTAGGAATCATACTCATACTCAAACACGAATGACCTGAATATATTTCCATTTCCATTTATGGCATTTAGCAGACGCCCTTATCCAGAGCGACTTACAACTCATACAGTCTTACAATTCAAGCAGTGGTGGGTTAAGGGCCTTGCTCAGGGACCCAACTGTGGCAGCTTGGCAGAGGTGGGATTTAAACAGAGTCCAGTACCTTAACCACTAGGCCACCACAGTCCACAGTGAATATATGATGAAAGAGCTACAAACTTTACATAAGAGGTCCATCCAGCAAGATAGTTTGGATGTGGACCTAGAATAATGCTTGGGATACTGGATTATGAGATCAGACATGAAAGCATTCCTGATTTTTTTTTGGTGTTCAGTACTCATAAGCTGCCACTATTAGAAACTGAGAAAGACATTTAACCCTCAATTTAAATCAGCTGCCTTTCTTTATTGAAGTGTATTGTTCTTTACTGCTGTAGTGCCTAAACTGCAATGTCTTGTCCACCTTGTTTTTTCTGTCCATACAGTTTACATTTACATTTAAGTCATTTAGCAGACGCCCTTATCCAGAGCAACTTACAATTAATACAGTTTTACAATCCAAGCAATTGTGGGTTAAGGAACCCAACTGTGTCAGATGTGGGATTTGAACCCTGGACCATCTGACCCATAGTCCAGTACCTTAACCACTAGGCCATCACAGACTCATACGGTTACTTGTCTTGTTATACAGATTACATTAAATTAACAAATACATGTATGTGGCTGGAAGAAATGAACTGTCAAAATTCCTTTTTATTCTAAAAGAAACGTGTGAAATTTCACAGTGTCTTAAATAGTCTTGCTTTAGATCAGTGGTTCTCAAACTTCTGGATCTCCCTTTTGTAATAAAATATGTTCAAGCTATAAATAGCTTGAATGGTGGTTTTAATACAAAAAATGATTTTTTTTGTCATACAAGTTGTATACGTTTCATTCTAAAGAGTTTATCTTGTTCAGTGTTCAGTGCATTTCTATGAATTTCTACTTTTAATTAATTTACACGATTTTGTATATTGGCACTAAAATACAGTGGTTTATATTTAAGGTTGTGCTGAATGAATATTTTCATTTTATCATGAATGAAGAGGTTGTTTTGAAAATCTTTTCATGCCTACCTCTGTTGTTGTTCGTGTGTGTGTGTGTGCGCGAATATGTGTGTAAATTGAGCTTAAAATAGCTTTGAATCAACAGGGGACATGTACACAAAGGAAAATTTCCATGTGTGGTTTTCCCAGTATCTAAATATAGTAAATACTAATGAATACTTTACTAACACCCACTTTCCCTGTCTGTCTTTGTGAATACTTCAGCTTTTATAGAACGCACTTTCGACTCTTAAATTAGACTTGATAGTAATAATTTCCAGAATGGATTTATTCATTTAGAATAACCATGGACTAAAAAATGTATACTGGGTCAAATCTGCTCCACAGTACAGCGTACCTCTTTTTTTATACAGTTTTATTATTTGAACCACACTTACTTCTTGTTTTTGGACAAGTCTATTCCGGTGCCTTCGCATGACAGCGTGCTGCCAAGGTCTCCACAAGTTTGTGTGAAACCTGATATTCCCTGTTATCACATAATGATATCACATGTGATGTTAATCCATCTCCACAAAGGACCAAACAAGCTGTGTGTGCGTGCGTGTGTGTGTGTGTGTGTGTGTGTACATGTAACAAAATAATGAAGGCCCAGGTGGGCAATAAGAATTCTTTCTGTGTGTTCTCCCTGTGTCTGTGTGGGTTTACTCAGGGTTTTCTAGTTTCCTCCCTCAATCCAAATACACTCACGTGATTGTATGTATGAGTGTTTGACTGTATCTGCCTAATACACTGGCTAAAAACACTGGCTTTCATGCAATGCTGACCATAGATTGAGAAATATAAGGATAAGAAAATAAATGAATGATGAATGAAAACACATTAGTTATGTGTTTTTCAAGGAGCCTTTTTTCAATGTGTTTTTATTACACTGTTGGAAGCTATATACTGCCACTGTGTTCCATTAATCATATTTCTGAGCATATTTCTTAGGGGAAGCACTAGGGCTGTGACAAATATCTTCTCCTGTTGCAGAAAGCAGAGATTAATAATGGTGACACGAAAAATGAAATGTTACGAAATGGGAGAGTTTGTTGTTTGTTTTGTTTAGATTTTTTAGTTTTTATGACAGTGCATCATATCTGTTTTTTTTTTTCTTGTTGAGGGATTGACACAAGAATTTAACAAGATGTTGTGTTTGTGCTGTTCAAAGTTCTGTGATTTTTTTATATCTATATTCAGGTCAGGTCATGTCTAGACTTCATATGTATTGCACTGTGTCAGAGTAATCATTACATTTATACCGTCCTTGTAAAATAGCACAGAACCTTATGCATTTCCTATAGCAAATAATATCCTTGAATAAACCATTATTACCCTTATATTACCCCTACATAGTACCCTTGAATAAGTTTTTATAGCCTGAAATCAAAATCCAGATAAAAATGTTTTTATCTAAACATTTATGTCAGAAGGTAACAGTTCTGAAAAGAAATTAGAAAAGACAAATGGGAAAAACAGGTTTAAGCCTCCAAACTAGCATCTCATAAGTGACCATTCTCCTTATTTAATACTTCCAAAGCCACAGAGCTTCTCAAGAAAAAGTCGGTTTCATTCGTATGTAAGTAAACCTGCTACAGCTTGATGCAGTATCCTGTTTAGTACAGCTTATATTATTTATGCAGATAAGTCTCCATGGGTCCTAAAAAGGCTTAGTATAAAACCTAGCCAAAAGAAAACATGGCCTGCAGTTAAACAGCTATGCCAGTGCTCTGATTTCAACAATAGTTTAAGTGTTTTGCTTTTACTTTTTACTTTCAATCTATTACTCACTACATTACATGCAATTCAACACTTTATTATAAATAAGCTTTGTGTTAATGATTTTGGACATCTGTATGTTGTGTTTTAAACAGTAACTTATGTTACTTTTTGTTTGAACACTTATTTATCATAATACCATTTCCATGTCTTCTCTATCAAACAGTATAGACCACTCTATCAAACACTCATTAATGTCATCGGTTTATAATATGTTTAATTTGTCATGGATTTGTCTGAACATAACCTCATCATAAATCAGTCATTTGTACAATACGAATCTATTAACCTCCTAAGACCCAAGTTTTAAATTTGGATGCATCTACAATATCTACTAGGCATTGAGGATCTATCTGGGATTAGTAGGACCTGATAAATAGAAAACTAAACATGTTTTTTGAACAGGAAGTCTTTAGTGGTCTGTAGGAACAGTTTGCCACACTGACTGGCCTATGTGAAATGATCCAAGATAAGGACAGAATTGTCTGCAAATGACAACAACAGGTCTAAGTTAAGCAGAATGAACTATAAGGTGTAACAAAGCAAACATGTCACGTCCTCAAATGGTGACGCCAGGTCTCCGAAGGTTAACAGAATACAGCACGGTGCGTAGAGTTGTGGAAAAGGTTTGCAGAGGATTAGCTTGGAGCATGTCAAGTCTGTACTAGTGCCTCATAAATCTGCCTCAGTGAGAGTTTCTGACAGTCTACATAAAGTCCGCAAACTCGCACCCACAACATGTGCACAGCTTATTGACACACATGCATATATAATAGTGGATAAAGGAATTTAAACTGCTCGATATAGTACATAAAAAACATCTAATTAGGACAGACACGTAAATCAACTGTCTTAAAAGATCCTGTCCACCTAAGATATATACAAGGCTAAAGACTAAAGACTGTATACAACCAAACAAAAATGATCCTAAAATAAATAAGGTACACCAATAATGGATTACAGACAATAACAGCAACAATAGACTTACCTGTAGAAGCACTGAAACTCAAGCAGGAAATATAGGAACAATATCTCAGAGGGTAAACAGAGACATGACTGCAGATCTCCTGACCTCAACAACTTCTGCAGAAGAGTGACTGAGCTCTACCACAGTGCTCTGTGTGTGTGTGTGTGTGTGTGTGAGAGAGAGAGAGAGAGAGAGAGAGAGAGAGAGAGAGAGAGGGAGAAGGTGTGCATAGGACTAGGACATACATTAGAAAGAGAGAGAGTGCTAGAAAGAGAGAGTGCTGTGGTACAACAACCCCCGCCACTCTCACCTTCCCAACACACGTACACAGACTATAAACGTATAACATATAAAACACTAAAATTGCTAAAAACAATAACCTTACTAACCAAAAGGAAAACTCTTTGCCTTTTTGGTTTTCAGATAAAAGTTGTGAAACTCGAAAGCAGTATCAGAAACTATTGGGATGGTTTGGAACATTTTAGAAAATGCAGTGCAACTTCGTTTCATTGCAACTTGGTTTTGTTAATAATTCCGACATTTCAGCCCTGCAATGCATTCTGGAAAAAAAAAAGGTTGGGGCGTTGGAAATTTCGAGCTGGTAATAAATGAAAAAAACTGAATTATGTGATTTCAAACAGGTGATTATAATTATGATTTGATAGAAAATTAGTATTCACAGAAGGCTGGGTCTCTGATGAGCAAAGATGGGCTGAGAATCTTCAGTTTGTCAAACAAATGTGTGAGAAACAGTGTTTCCCAAATAAAAAATGGTAGGGATTTGCATTTCCTCCTTTACAGTGTCTAATAATATTAAACGATGCAAAGAAACTAGAGGAATTTCGGTGCGTAAGGGGAAAAGACACAAGCCTAATTTGAAGAGGAGTGATCTTCGGTCCCTCAGGCAGCACTGCATTAAGATCTGTCATTCAATAGCTGATAGAAGCACACGAGAAAGGGATTATTCGCCTCTGAGCAATGCAATACAGAGTTAGTTTAACAAATGCCCCCTAAAACATTACTGTTCGAAAAAGAAGCTTCATGGTAACAGTGTTTAGAAGTGACTTTGACTTCTCTGGCCTCAGAATCATCCAGGATGGATCATCACACAGTGAAAACGTGTATTGGGTTCTGAGAAATCTGGAAGAAATGCAGGTTGTGTGATTGCTCCCAAAGACAAAAGACCATCCAGACTGTTATCAGCATCAAGTCCAAAAGCCAGGGTTTGTAATGGTATGGGGTTGTGTCAATTCCCTCGGTAAAGGTCATTTTCTGTTCTGTGATGGCAGCATTAATGCAGAAAAGTACATTGAGATTTTAGAGCAACATTAGTTCCTTCACGCTAACATCTTTTTTCAGGGACATCCATGCATTTATCAACAAGACAACACGAAAAAGTCTGATTTGAGGTACATTATTATTCAACATTTCACTAAGTTTCTCTGCCCATCGTTGCTCATCAGGGAATTGGCTGTTCCTGCATCCTGCTTTTGTTCCAAATCGTGGTTACAATCAATTGTTTGACATCACTTATCTAATTTAGTTCTTACCTCATTAATACCTCATCACCGCTGCCTCACAGAAAGAAGGTCCCGGGTTCAATCCCAGAGGGGAGCGACCTGGGTCCTTTCTGGGTGGAGTCTGCATGTCCTCTGCGTGGGTTTACTCCGGGTACTCCGGTTTCCTCCCACAGTCCAAAAACATGCATGTTAATGTTAATTGGTGTCTCTAAAAATGTATGACTGTGTGTATGTACAATACCATGGATTGACACCCCGTTTAGGGTTGTTCCTGCCCTTGCGCCCAGAGTTGCCGGGTGGGCACCGGCTGGCCCGCGATCCTGTATGGCGGAAGATAACGAATGATTGAATGATAGCCATAAATTGTCCCTGTCCCAATTTTATTTAATGTGGTACAGGCCTCATTCATGCATTCATGCAGGATTGAATGCTTATTAGTGAATAAAATCGAGACGTTCAGACAAAGCATTTATTATCCTGGATTCATACTGCATGCATTTTTCATACCATCCCAACTTTTTGAGATTTGTAATTACATATTTTTGCTCTTCTGTGTATCTACCTACTTACATACATATGTAGTGTTTTTGGGCAAGCGACTCTTTGGCTCACCCTCTCTCCCAACCTATGAACACGCCATCCATTTCTCTGCTTCTCCCGCCAGTCGCATCGTGACGGGTCTGTGTGAGCGCTGCCCACGTCAGCTGCTATATACCGGATGGCCGCTCGTTGTTGCTGTTTTTTTCCTCAATCCCTTTCCCCCTTCCCCGTGGCTAGTCTTTCATCAAATGTCAATATATGTGCTTATGTGCTAAGGAGGGTTTTTTTTCGTGCTCACATACTGAATCCTCGGAGGACAGTATGTGGGCGGGGCTTTTTAAAAATCTCCAATCTTTCCCGATGTTTACCATATTCTAGTTTTCCTCAGTTCCGTCTGCCTGTTATATTGTATGTTCAGACGGGTTGATGGTTCCAATTTCACTGTACATTGTACCTGCTACCATGTATATGTGACAATAAACTTGACTTCAAATGCAAACAATAGGGGGCAAAGAGAGACCACCAAAGAAAAATCCTATTCTGTTTTATTTAGTGCAATATTTGTCCATTAAACATAGAATAATTAGAATAAGAATTTGAGTGCTTGGTGTATTCCTGGCACCGACTTCATAAGTTTGTGCATGATTTCACAAAGTGCATGCTGAGGCGTTGCTAAATGTTTGGCATTCTCTGTCTTCAAGTGCTAAATGGGGTATAGATCAGGTGACTATGAAGTTTAAGTCTATGATATTCAGCATTCATTGATCTTCTTTGCTCTTGAAGTATTTGCAAAGCTCCGAGTTGTATTTTGGGTCATTATGCTGTCGTAGTTAAATCCTTCTTCAAACAGATCCAAACCAGAATGAAGTGATAATTATCATTGGTGTAGAACATTATATGAAAGAAAACAGAAGATGATTTGCGTTTTTTACTGTTGGTCTTCTACTTACATAGCCCCATTGTTACAGGCAAATCTCAAACTTGGACTAATTAGCAAGTAGGATTTGTTCCAGGCAGTTACTGTGAAATGTTTGTATGTCTTGGCCCAACTCAAGCATTGTCCTTCTTGTCTATGAGACTACTCTTTACTGTCAGTTGAAAAATTCTGTTCCTGTTACTGCCACTCAGATTGGAATATGATCCGAATACTTGTAAGAATACAGTTTTTAAACCCTATGTATTGTGTATTGTGGGCGGACCGGTGGCTGGGTGGGGTAGCACCGCTGCCTCACAGCAAGAAGGTCCCGGGTTCAATCCCAGAGTGGGGTGGCCTGGGTCCTTTCTGTGTGGAGTCTGCATGTCCTCCCCGTGTCTGCGTGAGCTTACTCCAGGTACTCCGGTTTCCTCCCACAGTCCAAAGACATGCGTGTTGGGTTAATTGGTGTCTCTAAATTTTCATTGACGTGTGTATGCAAAACACCCCAGCCGTGTAACTGGAAACAGCTGCACGCCGGTCCCAAGCCCGGATAAACGGGGAGGGGTGGAGAAAGCAACGGCAAAACTGTTCCACTATCCTGCCGAAATACTTCATGGATCCCAGCGATGGAAGACAGAAATGTGACCAAGAGTCGGCCGTGACTGTACAGTAAATCCAATCCATCCATGAAACAACGGAGAACATTAATACATGTCCACTGACTGCCAAAAAGCAGAACAGCTCCGGGGTTAAAATGTTGAAAGGCAGAAAACAACTTTTCTTTTTTTTTTTTTTTTCTTTTTTTTTTAAAAAAAAACCATCTTCATTAAGCTTACAGGAGAAAAATGAATTAAAAAAAACAAATACATATTTCAGTGCCACAAGTTTTGTGCAATCCTGTGAACATTTTAACGTTTACCAACTTTCCGAATTGTCCTCAAATATGCATGTTGTTCTTCAGGAACAGCAACACATCATGCATGTTCAGAACTGAGTGCATTTTTTTTTTTGCAATTCTCCCCTAGGAATTTCTTTTTCCTTCACTACAGGTTTGAAAGCAATGTGACGTGACGCTGTATCAACGTTCTGCCCCGCTCCTACACCTCGCGCTTACGTCTTAAAATACTCTCCAGCATTAGGATAGGATTACCTCAACCTGCTCCTCTGCCCCGTTCTCAAGCTCATCACCGGAATGCTTGCTCTTCTTCCTGACGTCCCCGTTAGCATCAGGAGGGTTCTGTGCTGCCCCGTCGGCTGGGTCCGTTTTTTCTCGTTTCACCTTTTTGGGAGCTGGTGGATCGCATTCGGCCACCTCCTCGGTCACAACGGTTTTCTTTTTCTTGATCTTGTCCTTCTTCTTCTGAGGGTTAAAGATGAACACGCAAGATTTTAAACCAGTACTTATTTTATTATTAATGAGTAATATAGGCAAAAAAAATTGTAATATAAAGTCCAGCCAGAGGGTACGGAGAGTGAGCGGATCGAACCCTGCTATCTGAACTACCCCTATGAAACTCCTGCTGAAACGTATCAAGTATTTTAATTCGGTAACATATTATGGTGAACATGGAAGCTGTCACACAGCAGAGAACAGGAGAGGTGGTACACGAAGCCATGTTTAGATCTGCAAGTAATGACAGCCAATCAGAAAAGATGCCTCTGCCACCTCTGGTATTATATTTACGGCGTTTAGCAGATGCCCTTACAACTTATACAGTCTTACAATTCAAGCAATGGTGGGTTAAGGGTCTTGCTCAAGGACCCAACTATGGCAGCTTGGCAGAGGTGGGATTTGAACCCAGGACCATCAGGTCCAGAGGACAGCACCTTAACTGCTAGGCTACCGCAGTATTACGGATGTTGGTGTTTAGTTCCTCCAGATTATGGATATGAAAGCTGGTCATGACATGTTATTAATGTGTTTATACACTTTGTATTGTGCTGCCATAAGGGTAAGTGTCTGCTGTGCTTTAGAGGCAGTCTTTTCTACACTCATTGTCCATTTGATCACTTTGTAGTTCTAATGTAAGCAATTACGTTAAGATAAGAGATAAGATAAGACAATCCTTTACTAGTCCCACAGTGGGAAAACTCACTGTTACAGCAGCAAGGGATAGCAAGGCACTCAGTACAAAAAAAATAGATAAACTGTATATACATATATACAATATGAAATGAATAATACAAATTAAGAACTCTTAAGATTGTATTGCACAGGGGTAAGGGAAAATATTGCACACTATGAAATTCTGTCTTCTCCAAGTGTGTAGTGTTTAAGTGTGTGTTTCTATAGTCCACTGTCTATGTATGTATTTATGTGTGTGTACACACACACACGCGCTCACGCACACGCGCGCTCACGCACACGCGCGCTCACGCACACGCGCGCACACGCACTCGCGCGCACACGCACTCGCGCGCACACGCACTCGCACACACTCGCACACACTCACACTCGCACACACTCACACTCGCACACACTCACACTCGCACTCGCTCACACTCGCTCACACTCTCTCACACTCGCTCACACTCTCTCACACTCTCTCACACTCGCTCACACTCTCTCACACTCTCTCACACTCTCTCACACTCTCTCACACTCTCTCACACACACACACACTCTCACACACACACACACTCTCACACACACACACACTCTCACACACACACACACTCTC
>JAUZST010010254.1:0-12514 GCA_034779995.1 Parotocinclus haroldoi | reverse complement strand
TATATAACACAGATTTCAAACTGTGTTAATATTGTACATATCACTAGTCATTAGTGTGAAATAGGCCTAAATCAAATCTCAATTCACATTTTATTTTGTTTGCTTCTAGGTTGGAACAGGGGAGAGAAGAGGGCCGTGCATTTTGCTATACCAAGAATTTGGCGTGAACCGACTGATCACTCAACAAATTGCTACTTCTATCGCCCCAGTACCACACTGCCCTGACCTTCCTGTACCAACTCCTCCAGACAGAGCTCAACCACCTTCAGGAGAAAGCAGCAGGTCAGACACTGAGGAAAGTGTTGAAGATCCAGATTTCTCTTAATATGCAGCTTGGGGAGTGGAAGCCATACTACCCTAACCAAAAAGACCTCAACGATCTGATCTTGACCTTGGTCTCACCAAGTCCAACGTTGAGCTTCTGACATCAAGTCTCAAGCAATGGAACTTATTAGATGAAAGCGTCCAAGTGACAGATCAGAGGAAGCGTCACCAGGTTTTTTAAAGCTTCTTCAGTCATTAAGATGGACTGTGCTTCTGCAACAATGTGGCTGGTCTATTCGAGGCTATAGGTATCACATGTAACCCGAAGGAGTGGCGTCTTCGTAGACAGTTCAAGCAAGAGCCTCAAAGCCGTGCTGCTTCACAATGGGAACAAGTATCCATCTCTTCCTGTAGC
This sequence comes from Parotocinclus haroldoi, assembly GCA_034779995.1. NCBI lineage: Eukaryota > Metazoa > Chordata > Actinopteri > Siluriformes > Loricariidae > Parotocinclus > Parotocinclus haroldoi. The sequence goes on along the minus strand of JAUZST010010254.1, from coordinate 11,835 downwards.
TCACTCTGTGCACCTGAGAGAAATACACCAGTGTCAAGATGTTCCTAGGTGCCTTGAAGTATGATGAGGATGGCTGGGAAGTTATCTGAGATTTAAAAATGGTGTCATTCCTGATGCCCTTCAAGGTGGTTTTACAAAATATCCTTGACGATTTGCCTTTGGGACAGCCAGGATACTGAAGCACTCTACCACAGGTCGGACTGGCATCAGCGGACAGAGTTCTCTGTGGGGAAGAACAACCTAAAGTGGGAGCCACTGGTGGAGACATGCAAGGTGCTGATGCCACCACTACACAAGTTGGGGCTCATAAAATAATTTGTCAGATAGAGTCGAGACCTTTCAATTTTTTCCAAGATCTTTTCCCTAAGCTGTCTTAAGCAAAGATCAAAGCTGGTGTCTTCGTTGGACCACAAATCAAGAAGATCATAGAGTGCAGTGAATTTCCAAAGAAGCTGAATAGGAAAGAGAGAGCAGCTTGGAACAGTTTTGTCGAAGTGGTTCAAGGCTTCCTAGGCAATTATGACAACTATGCACAACTGGTTCAGACTCTGATAAAGAACTATTCTGCAATGAGCTGCAGGATGTCACTCAAAATCCATATCCTTGATGCGCTAGTTCAAAGAGAACATGAGAGCTTATGCAGAGGAGCGAGGCAAGCGCTTTCACCAGGACATTATGAACTTTAAACGCCGTTACCAAGGACAATATAACGAGAACATGATGGGCGACTATATTTGGTGATTGATTCATAAAACTGATTTGCAGTATAGTCGTAAATCTCGGAAAACCACATACTTCTGAACACTTTTTGGTAATCTGTGTAAATTTGCAATGCATATAGTATTCTTAGTCTGACTGTATGAATGAGAAGATGCAACATCGACTGTTTCTATAGTGAAAATCCAAACTTTTGTTGCCGTGGTCACAGAAGCGAAGTTTATGATGAATGTAAGCAATTTTTAATTTGTTTCAGACATAAGCAATTGGAATATAACACTAAAAGGCTGGGAACAAACCTTGTGTTACGTTGTGTTATTGTTTGTTAATCGATTCAGAATCATTAACGCTATCAAAAATTTGATTTTTTTCCTCCACCCCGATATATATATATATATATATTTATTTAGTACCCAAGAGTGAAGAACAAAATTTGTATTATATTAGGCCTCTATTTGACAATGAAGAACTGCTCATACGATAAACATTGCAACTTACTGCCTATATATGACCAGACAATGTAAGCTTAAAATAATCTGTTTTAATTTTTAGAATTCCAGTAGCATTACATCTTGTTCTATGTTTTCTGCAGCAACAAAACATTTCAGTGCAATTTCTCTGATGAAAGGCTGTCAAGCTGTTGCATTCAAACAAAAAAGAAAATAAAAAGCAATTACCAGAACGTTACCTATTCTGCTGTCATATTGTAATACACAAATTTCCCCAAGAAAGTCTTGTTTCAGACTTCATGCTAGGACTTTGATAAAGACTTTCCGAACACTTTGCTTCTGTCTTACATTATGGCAGAAGTGCAACATTAACCCATATTGTGCCTCAGATCAGCTCAGATCATGTTTACCAGAATCTGATAGCTGAACTATGTTTTATTGAACAGATCAGGTGACAGATCAGCAGATGATAAACACTGCACATGTGCAACCAACTTACTGTGTCTTAAACATGAATTCTTTTCCAAACCAAACAGCTTGCCGTTCAGTGTTGCAGACACGTCAGTGAAATTGGGTTTGTTTAAGGACCCCCCCAGAGACTGAATATGAAAGACAAACATGATGTAAATGTATGGCAATCTAGAGCTAGTAAATTTGAACGGTAATCTTAGGTTAGGTAGTGATTATAATACAGCAGATAATGGCTGTATTTGAACCCCTCCTACCTCCGGTTTTATATAAGCAAATAACCTTACATGTCTAAAGTGTCCCCCTTATGAGACTGCAATTAAAGTCTGGTGTGAATGGTAATGGTTTGGAATGGTTTGTAGTGTTTGGTTTTTGAATATAACGTCACCCCAGATAGAAATGTTAGATTGCTGAAAATTACAGGTATGTAAATGATTACAGGTGTGGTCTGATTAGACAGTGGGTCTTGTTAAAGAAGAAGAAAAAAAGCCAGCTGTCTGTAAAAAAAGCTATCAGTTGCTACTATTGAGTAGTTTACCTATTTGTTAGAGATGTGGTAGAGACATGCCTCTACGACATTCTGCCCAGCTGACAGACTTTAAGAGGCACATCCTTGGACTGAGATAAGCAGGATGGTCGAAACGGCAGAAATTCCATTCCAATATCTGATGAAGTACAACACAGTCACACCTTCAGCAACTGAAAACAAGCATCTCGTTTGTTATTTAACCAGCTTTAAGCTTGCAACCAATACATGCTATTTGTCAATGCAAATAAATATTTTATTTGGAATTTAGTAATTTATAGAACAAAACAAAAATATTCTAATCACATGCATAACTACTAATAGGAAAAACAAAAAAACTGCTAACTTTGCAATTTATTCAATTAACTTCTACAGTACATAATGATATTACACACTGTAGAGGAAAATGTGCAGCTAATTGTCAATCATTTTTCAAGGTACATTGTTTATAAACATTTCAATAATTTTCCCACACTTTTGTTGACATCTTCTCTGGCCGTCTTTGCTTATCAAAAATGTAGTCCTCTTTTATATGTGACCAAAAACTCACATATCCTTGCCACTGTTAGTTAGGGACAGAGGTTTGACCCAGGTCATGGCCAAAGGCCATTAAATGTCATTGATTCAGGTGATCCAACATGTAGCTGTTCATACATTTAAAACAATGGTAGGCCTATGACTCTCCCCAAGGCAAAAGTTATATCAATTATAGCATATTAGCAATGCCCAACAGGAAGTGATTTCTGTTATATTTCGTATGATCTTAAGATTTTGCTGATTTTAAATTTCCAACAGGTTATAATATGTTGCTGGATATTTTTTTCCTTGCAGTATAATTTAAGTCTGGTCTTTTAATAAGAATGACTGGAGACACAAATGCATTTTAGAAAGAGAGCAAATCTCTGTTCCACTGAATGTGCCATGTTATTGATATAACATGAGCCAAATTATTAAGAGTACAATTTCAGATTCTGAATCCTCTGATTTAAATTCTAAATGTTCCTCTAAGTTCCTCTAAAAAATTGGTTCAAGAAATTGGTAGGAATTTCAGTGAATAACAGCCAAGGGTTGCAAAATGAAGCTGAACACCTGTAATCTTCTATCAATTCACATCACCACTGAACAATATCTGATATAACCACAAACCTTTATCAAGTACAACATATGTTACATAGTTACATTCACAAATGCCATTTAGAACTTTACTATTCAAAAGCAGCCTAATTTTAACCATGTCCATAAGAACTTTTCTGGGTTCAGATTCATCTAAAATGTATTGTGATCAGATGTATCAGTATATTAGAAAAAATAATTGACACCATGTGCTTTGGACCAAGGCTTGACAAGGTATGACAACAAATCCAAAAGCCAGGGTCTGTCATTGTATGGGGTTGAATCAGAGCACTTATTAAAGGTCATTTACACTTCTGCCATGACTGCATTAATGCAGAAAAGTACACTGAGATATTCGACCAACATATGCTTCCATTATGATATCATCTTTTCCAGGGATGTTCACGTCAATGCAAACCAAGATGCTACACACATTACAAAGGAATGACCATACTGTTATTTACTTATTTTATTCATTTAGAATATTATTTATTTACACTTCTGAAGCCAATGCAGCTTAAACAAAGGTGTAGTTACAGTTTAGTACTCCAGAGACTGATGCTACTGTAGCTGGAATTTTACCTTAATGAATTTAGGACAGGCATTTTACTATAATAGCACTATAAATACTAAGACTATAAACATTATTATTCATTTAGCTGTAGTATAGAGTACTGCTTTATGCATTCCCCAAAGTGACTGTTCTTGCCTTTACAATGTGACATGACTTTGTTACTGACTTACTTCAAATAAGAAGATCAAGAAGAAGTTCTGAGTGAATCAGGTGAGTCTGCTGGCATACTGTGTAGAACGAACAGGATTAAAGGCTCAGCATTTTAATCAGAATGAATGAATCGGTTACACTGACAGATGCAGTGACTGATGTTGTTCACTGATCTTCAATGATAAACTGCCTGATCAAAATGATGAATTCAAAATATCAAAAAAAACTTCAGTCTCAAGGTCTAACAGAGTCATGGACTTATTTAACAAATAAGACCGCTGGGGACAGGCTCACCCATATTTAATGACTAACTTTACCCCCTCACTTTTTGACACTTTAGCTAACTGACAATATTTGGTAAAACTTGAAAAGTTGAGCTAAAACATTCCTTTCTTATTAACCTATGTATTTGAAATAAAAGTACTGCTTACTCATGTATAATAAAACTCTTTCCAATCAATCCAGATGTTTGTCTCACAAATTGTGATATTGTCTCATGCATAATGCATGAGTGAGGCTGCCTTAAATCATTTAATTAGTCTAAAGAATTATGTTCCTTTGATTGATTTTTCGTTCTAATGTGCTCGCAGCGCTACTTGTACTTTGCCTTTGGAGCCTGTTTTCAGGTGCACTTAGGCCACAGTGTGTCAGTAAAACTTTATGGGATATGTATGAAACTGTGCTGCCTTTGGGGCTATTTTAAAGTTAGTTGATGCTCTTGATGCAACAGTGAAAGAACAGACTTGAAAAACTGAAGAGGTGCTGAAAGAATCATTCCATTAGTTCCAGATTATATTGTAAAAAGTCGTGTTGTTGCTTGGGTGTTTGGTATAGAATGAATTTTCCTGATACTCGTGGCATATTATTCACATAAACGCCTTCCACAGCTTTCTGACTAGGCCTTTTATTGTGTCTACTTCCCCTTTAATATACACTCATTAGCAAAAAATAACTCACCAAGAAGGAGCTATTGCAATCGAATTAAACTTTATATGTATGACGATATATGTAAGTGATTACAATATTAGAGTGAAAGGATACGTTTATTGGGTAAAACTGTACCATTTATAGGTACGAGATAAGATATGGTGGTATCCTGTGGCACAATTTGCCCAAAGAGGTTGCAGCTGGGCCTTTAGATCCTTATCCATCAAATCAGCAGTTGGGGCAGTGTGTTTTGCACAGGAGAAAAATCTCATTGTTTATTGTAAAGTGTGCTTTTGTGTTTGTCCTGCCCTGTATCGTGGATTCTTTGCATTGATGATTGATCAACCTATAAAAGTAAATCAGGAGCATAACTGACTTCTTAAACTTCAATAAATCCATGCCAGTAGATAGTACAGTTTATTAACAAGATTTACAGTTTTAAATGATAATTATGTTTAATTATGTAAAATGACTTTGTATAAGACAACCTGCAGCTCCAATGGAGGGATATAAGAATCCCTGTGCTATGGCTAGCCACTTGATTGATGAAGTGATCACATGTGAGCATATGTGCTTCCCATATTCTAAAAACACCATCTGTTACAGTTTCCTTTAGGTACATCAACCTTACGGAGCTAACAGATGCAAAAGCAACTAAACCCTTAGATTTTGGGGGGTATTTCTGTTTTTGTATTCTTTTAAATTTGTCCAGGGCAAACATAACACAGAAATACAAGACAGACCTTTCTCACTCCTCACCTGACAGAAAATGTTTTTATTCTTTTGGTTAAAAAATGTTTTCCTTAATTCCCTAGGTGCCCCCAACCTACTGGTGTGTACAAAGACATTAATCATGCAAATTGTCCTAAGTCTCCCTCTCCCTCCCCTCCCCCTCTCTCTCATAGAATGTATTTTATGTGACTGCACAATGTATATCTTGTTGTCTTTACAGCATGAACAGCAGAGCACTCAAAAACATGCAAAAAATGCGGTGTTCCCGAGCTATGTGCTGTGTTACAAAGACGCAATTATTGCAGCCAAACCCCCACCCCATGGGGCATCAGCTTTCACCTTACAGCTTTTCAATCCAGAAATGACATGTGATCCACATGCAGTTCTTGTGCTGTGGAGCGTCGATCCAGCACATATAATTCATAATTCATCAGAAAGGTAACACCCAGCCAAATGTCAGCCAAACATTGCTGAGCATTCAGTCTGCTTGTGCTGAGGCTGTGTTTATGAAAACCTGTATTTACTAGCATTTTCTGCACCAGTGACTGTGTGCGTATATGTGTCATTAAATCTGCTGTACTATACCAGCTTATATAGCAAGGTAATATATATATATATATATATAAAATGAGCCTTAAAAATAGCGTAATCAGAACAAACCTGCATTTCATTCTCAGTATTACTAAAATCGCTCTTCTCTAATGCCCCCCGCCCCCATGTGTCAGGATTAGGCTGTTGTCTGCAGCCTCACCTGGCTTTTCTCTGCATAGATGCTTTCCCTCCTATACAGTGGGTGTCGATGTTGTCACCCGCTGCCTTCCCTATATAGACCCCTCTTCCTCTCCACACTTTGTTGGTTCTTGTCATTCATATGGTGTTTCCATGGTCTGTGTCTGTCTTAGCTCTGCTTTTTTCCCCTCTCTTACCTTTCCTATGTTAGTTGTTATATATTGTATTGTGAACTTGTTAGCCTATGTCTGTGTTCTCTTTGTATTAGCCTAGCTTGTTAGCTTCGTCTGTGTCTTCTTTGTGTTATGCTAGCTTGTTAGCCTAGTCGGGTGTAGTTGTGTGTCTTCTTTGTTACTGCTGTTTTTGCATGTGCTGGGTTATTGTTGTGTTGATATTAGGTTTTGTCTTTAGTAGTCCTTTGTGTGCTAGCTTCTTTGGTTTATTTGTCCCCTTACCATGTCTCACCCTGTAAATAAAACCCCTACACTTGTGTTTTTGTCTGCCCCTGTGTCTCCTTTACTCTCCCGTTTGTGACACCATGAATGACATGATACCTTTTTAAGTACAGTACTAAGTTAGAATGCATGGTGGTTTTACCCAATAAATATTGTATGTTAATAATAACATGTAAATAGTAACCAAAACAGACTAAAAGTCAACTGTTCTGAAGCATAGTAGACAACTAAAATTAAAGTTTTTATTTTTCTCTGTGATGGTTATGTATAATTATGTCCTTACCATAATAGCCAGATGCAACAAATGTACTTAACGTTAATCTGTCTTCAACAGAAATGCATTATCTATCACAAAACCTAATAAACTCATGTTCATCTTCCATAACACTTGCTTAAGCTAGGGAAAAGAACACTTTACATATGGTGGATAATAATATATCTTTTAGTATCACTTTGATATTTGCATGTAGGAGACTTTGTTCCCCCAAAACATGAATGTTTCTCACAAAGGATAAAGCTATTTTTTACACTTCAATCCAGGCTGTGACAGGGTACAAAATGTACTTATGAGTGTTTGTGACTATTTTTTATAATCAATAACATTGAGACAATAATTTTTCAGAAATAATTCTATCTATTCTAAAACCATTCAACTCTGTTCTCTTAGGGATGTGAATCGTGATGTGCAGTGGTGTCCTTTTTGCATACTTTCTTATGGATGGCAGTGCAGTGCTTATCTCAAATGCAAATCCAGGCTGCCAAGTCTTACAACAACACTGACACCAGATGTATCATTGTAATTGTGAATGGCAGATGACACATACAGCTGCTGGTAACCCATCAGTCACTTTTACCATCAGTCGAAAGATTTATTGTACAATATACAACCTGATTTAACAGTGCATGCCTAAAAAGTTTTGTTTGTTTGTTTGTTCTTTTACTGCTACCTACACATGCAACATACTTCACTGACTGTGAGGTCACCATATTGGTACAAAATTTCACAGGAGCTGCCACATCTACTACTGAATCACAGTCAAGCATTACTGTTTGTGCCTTGCTTCACCCATAACAGCCCCATAAAATAGAAACATTGAGTCTTGGCTATGCTTGCTGTTACCCTGTCCTTTGAAACATAACCTCATTGGTAATTCTTATAGTATCATTGCACATTAAACATGCACATTCTCAATCACATATTATGGTCTTTAAACGTGTACTTCAAAAGATAACAACTGGAGAAAATGTTAATTTTCAGCATACATTAAAGAAAGTCTTGGCTAGATACAAACTATTTTCTCTTATTTTCACATTCTTGGTACGAAACACACCAACACAATGAAGCTTCTGTTAAACCCTGTGAGATTTGTCTTCAGGCCATGGACTGGCAATAAAAAACTGGCTAAAAACCACGCATGTGGTTTTTATGCTTGGTCCTCTAAGATAAGTCATTTCTTACTCTTTTTCACACTTTGTGGTATCTGTTTCCAGTCAGCATTGTCCTAGAATTTTGTAGAGCAAAGTTACACCCATAATCCGATCCAAACTGCAATCTACCTGCAAAGCCGCAATCCATCAATACTGGCAACAGGCTGCATTTACAAAGTCCCACAAAAACAAGTCACACTAATGAACTACTAAGAACAACTCATTGACCTTGCGCTTACTAAAATATGATAATTCAGCCTAATACATAAATCTAAGCTGTCTGGCAGCATTCTCCACTCCCTCCAAGTGCAATTCATAAACAGAAAACATGAACTGTACAACAAGTACTACACACAATAGAGAACCAATTGGTATGCAAAGTTACGCAGGGAGATAATTTAGCATATCGTGGCACTTTGAATGAACTTCTTGTCATGAAATTGAATTGTGGTTGGACTAGTAGATAATTGCAACTGTCATACTGTAGAATAAGTTGCCTGAGGTTTATTTTCAAATGTGAAACATATATAGATATATCTCTGTTGTATAAATATACCCTACTCTCGTAATTAAGCATTGGAAAATAAGTTAAAAGTATTTGTGTTTTGGGGTTCTATTTGATGTAATATTAACGAAGGACTGGACAAATCGTATGTTATTTAACACACAGTGCGGTCAAAAGGTATTTAGTCAGCCACCGATTGTACAAGTTCCCCTACTTAGAAAGATGGGAGAGATCTGTAAATTTCATCATAGACACATTTCAACTATGACAAGACAAACATAAGAAGAAAATCCAGGAAATCACATTGTTGGATTTTTAAAGAATGTATTTGTAAATTATGATGGAAAATAAGTTTTTGGTCAATAACAAAAGTTCAACTCAATACTTTGCACCATAACTTTGATTGGAAATGACAGAGGTCATGTTTCCTGGAAGTCTTCACCAGGTTTACACACACTGTAGCTGGTATTTTGGCCCATTCGTCCATGCAGATCTCCTCTAGAGCAGTGATGTTTTGGGGTTGTCGGTGGGAAACACGGACATTCAACTCCCTATACAAATTTTCTATGGGGTTGAGGTCTGGAGACTGGCTAGGCCACTCCAGGACCTTGAAATGCTTGTTATGGAGCCACTCCTTCATTGCCTGAGTGGGGTGTTTGGGATCATTGTCATTCTGAAAGACCCAGCCACGTTCAATTTTCAATGCTCTCACTGATAGAAAGAGGTTTTGGCTTAAAATCTCACGATATATGTCCCCGTTCATTAAAACAGATCAGTCGTCCTGTCACCTTTGCAGAAAAAGATGTTTCCACCCCATGCTTCACAGTAGTTATGGTGTTCTTGGGATTCAACTCAGCATTCCTCTTCCTCCAAACACGAAGACTTAAGTTTTTACCAAAAAGTTCTTCTGGATCATTCATATGCTCTTTGGCAAACTTCAGATGGGCCTGGACATGTACTGGTTTAAGCAGGGGGACACACCTGTCACTGCAGGATTTGAGACCCTCTCAGCATAGTGTGTTACTGATGGTAGCCTTTGTTACTTTGGTCCCAGCTCTCTGCAGGTCATTCATCAGGTCCCTCCGTATAGTTCTGGGATTTCTGCTCACCATTCTCATGATCATTTCGACCCCACAGGATGAGATATTGCATGGGGCCCCAGATCAAGGGAGATTATCACTAATGTACGTACAGTGTGTATCCAGCAACACATATAAATCAGACATATTCTAATTACTTAACAAGAACACTTGCTTTCTGAATGTACCTTGCTCTGGAAAATCGTTTAGATAGCAAACACCCCCTATCTCATTACTGTATATTCAGAATCCTATTTGCAATTATGTCAGCACAAAATAATGGCCCAGGGGACTTCTCAGTTGCCCCCCTCCCCCAACCCCCCGCCCTGCACCTACCTATTATCTGCGTATTAGTCAGGGCTTTACCTCTCTATTATGAGTAGCATTGTCGTGACAGGCAGAAAATGGAGGTGAGTGCAGCGAACCATTTAAGAAGCTTAATCAGAGGTTCTGAGCAGAGACACAGAAGAGCAGAGCAAAATTCTAATCCAAAAATAGTCAAAAAACATAGATATCAGCTCTACCAGGCAGAGAATCAAAAAAGAGAAGAAGAAAAAACAGAGCAATGTTCATTCACTGGATCAGTGACTAGAGTAAAGAATAACACTCTGCCTAACATAACTACATTTTAACATTCAACATTGACATTTTATTGATTGTGTTTCTGATTTTCATTGTGCTAATCAATTCCGTTTCCATTTTCGATTCCAAGTTTCAGTATGTGATAAGTGTTTAGGTACAAAAAAAAATATAGCCTAAACAGCTTAATTTGACCAAGCTTAACGTGCCTTAATATACAAAAACAATGTCTTATGACAAGCAAACTTCTCTCAATTACTACACTGCTCACAAAAATAGGTGATATTTAATTAGGGGATATTTCGTTTTGAAATATCAAAAATTATTACTTTACTTTTGGATCACGGTTTTCATTTCAGTAGTAGATACTGTTTAGTACCAGTATTACCTGAGAGATTAGTAAGTGAGATATGTTCCTAGGTCACAGTTAATTAGTACATTAAGTCACTTTAAGTGTTTTAGACTTTTCCATTTGAGATAGGAGACGGCAGTCGGTCGAACACGGTACACTACTGAATCTTAATATCACTCATGGTGCATTAATATCACCTCCTTTAGAGTGAAATAATTTTCCACAAATATTGCAGTTAGCCATTTAGTTTTCTATCAAAATAGAATACAAACTTTTGAAGGTTTTCAAAGAAAGATGATTGTCCATCTTTTGCTAATGCTCCAGTGTAACTTATTTAAACAAAACTATTTCATGATGTACATTATTACATTACACACCAATTCTGGTAGATATTCTTTATATTTTTAACATAGATATATTTGTGCACTAATCATGGCTGTGTAGTTGAAGCAAAAAAAATGTTAATAGGAACCAATAAATGGAATTTTTAACAGGTACCCAGTTCTTGGAATTTTCAATGTGCAAACCCATCTGTAAGAACATCTGTGAAAAATGAAGCTTCACTGGAGCGTGACTTTGAGTACAGTATAAATGTTGGTGATTATGTGGGTCAGAAGGTGAAGAAATCTGAAGTTGTCAGTGTGTGAGTGTGAGGAGTGAGGTTAAGAGGAGTTTGGAAGTAACTGGGTTAAATGTTTCATTCATTATATATACGTCAGACATGAATGTGTGTTCTCTTCAATCTCTACCTATTTCTAGAGCATCGATTACAGTGTAATCACTGAATAAAAAAAATTGGAAGGTGTAGGTAGAGGTAAGAATCCTTTCCGAACACCTTATTGTTTAAAAATCAGGTTAGGGATTAAAATACTTTTCAATGGTTTAAAAATACATAGTTTGGTTAATAAAGGTAATCACTACATTGGTACTTAGAAAAGCCCTTTGAACTGTAGTTGTGCTCATAAGCTTACATACTGTTAGGGTTCGCGCTGCGAGCCCTTTTTACTTTGTTCGCCGCGGTCAGTTATTTTACCCCGATCCCTTAGTGTTGT
>JAUZST010010253.1:0-12514 GCA_034779995.1 Parotocinclus haroldoi | reverse complement strand
TATATATATATATATATATATATATATATATATATATATATAAATCTTGACGTGCATATTTATAACGGATTCTGTTAGTACTTGAGCGATCTTCCGTACTCGGTCTATCGCCCTTCTCTTTCTCCCTCTTTCTGAACACCTCTTTCGAAGTTTAATTTCGATATATTTTTTTATACGTTTCCTGAAGGAGAGCTCGAGCAGGTAGGGAATAAACTCTTTGTTCATTTGCTGCATTTAAGCTGTGATTTAGAGCCTCTGCCAGCCAGATTGTCCAGCAATTACATCTTTATTATATTTGTTGCGCGTCGATATAAAGATTAGGAATGACATATAAAAGTTGATTTTATTGCGGCATTAATCCGTATCTCAGTCAGTTCGCGTGAACTGTGTGCATTTGTAAATCTAATATTGCATATCAGCTTCCAGTGCACGCAGTGTAAAACAAAAGGTCTTCAGTTTCTAATCAGTCACTCAATTTGAAACTGTCTGTGGTTTTTAAAGTATCAACAATTACGTTAAGGTTCCCTTATTAACCAGGATCCCGGTCCAGACGCTGTCCCTGTGGTTTGTGCATGTTCTCCCCAGGCTACGTGTGCTTTCTTCGAGGTAGTTTCCCCAACGCTGCAAAGACATAGGCTACGTTTGGTTAACTGGTGCCTCCAAAGTGTCCCTGCAACCGCTCACTGCGACAGCTCGCTATTTTTTTGGAGTATGCCGATATTACAGACGTAACGGTAGTATGTAGTATGTCCTCTGATCTAGAGGATGTTCCCGCATACATTTTCTGATACGTCATATGCAGGATTTCCCTTCTGAAGTGTAAAAGGGATCCAGTGATTATACAATGATCTCCACGCCTTGTTTGAAGCATAGTACGCAGACTCGTATTTGCACGCTGGTGTTTTTTTGGAGGCAGTTTCTGTCTTCTGTAGCTGGAATGTTGGAAGAAAATATAGACTTTATCCACTCAGCTCTTCCATCCTCTGAGGCCGGAGACCAATTCAGCATTGCTTAGTTTATAGCTTTGGATTGATGCTAGCAGATCCGGTGCTTGCGAGAACAAAACGGTTGATGGCGATGCAGCGGAGTTTAATCCTGTGCTTTCAGAACCAGACCACAAACACGGTTGGGTTTCCTGAATTCACTGCTTTGAGCTGTTTGGCACTGAATATAGAGCCTAATATGTTTATTTTACCTAATATGTCTGTCTCACACCACTGGAAAGGTCCATTACTGTTTTTTGTAGTATTCCCAGTTTTGGTTTTCTACATAGCTGAAGTAAACATAGTGGGCAGCACTTCTCCTGTCTGCACACCAAACCAGTTTGATCGGTGGCAGCTGTAGAAAGGTAATCCAGTCCGGCCTGATCTCCCACGCGGTTCCTGCAGAAACTTTGAAAAGCATGCTGTGTTGTTTCGATTTAACAATGCATGCAAACTGTTTGCCTCTGAACTGAAATTCTTTAGTTCGCATGCTGTAGACAAAAGTATGTAGACACCCTTTCTGCTTTAATCATCAAAAATCCAAGCTATTTCAAATGGCCTTGGCCAAGGGCGCTGGCACAACCCCATACCACAGCAGACCCTGGCTTTTAGACTTGTTGCTTATCAACATCTAGATCTCTTCCAAAAAGATCTGGAAGACTGATTGATCTGAACATTACACTACTAATCTCTACTGCATGCTTGAAACAAGACTCTTGTTTTACACGGTAATGCTTTAAGTGGCATTTGTGAACGGAACTCCATATTGTAGAGCTTGATAAAGGCTGGATAGAGCCATCCCTTGCCCATATGGTCCCATCAGCTATTGCTTCTTGATGCATGGCCGTCTGAGGGATCAGAGCTCACAGCTCTTCAGTTTAGGCTTGCACCCTTACCCTTTACGAATTGAATTTCCTCCGGGTTCCTTCAATCGTTGAGTTGTATTACTTTAATATGTTTCTCATGCATTTGACGACCACCTGAGATCTCACGGGTGATGCCCAATCTTTCCTAGATGCCGTTTCTGTACCAAATCGTGATTCTAATCACAAATTTATATCATCTGTTTGAAATCACTTCATTATTTACTTCCCATTCCAACCTTTTTTGCAACGTGTCGCAGGTCGGAAATGCAGGAACAGGTGCTTATTAACAAACCAAACGAAGCTGATCAGACGAAACATGAAGTAGCTTGGATTCAAAGGGTCTTCAGTTGAGGAAAAACCAACAATCAATAATAGCAAACGTCACGAATCCTGCATTGTTATGCCAATTTGAACTACTTGCGCTTTCCGTACCGTCAATCATCAAAAATGGATCATTGAGAGCAAAAATATGAAGCAGAGTACCTGAAGTAAACCCATATGGACATGGGGAGGACCCAAGGATAGGATGGAGCCCAGGACCTTACCGCTGTCATTTAGGGATTATTTTTTGACAAGCTCTCTCTTTCTCTCTCTGTCTCTCTCTCTCTCTCTCTCTCTCTCTCTCTAGAGTGGGAGAGAACGTGGGACAATGAGCGGAGATGCAGAGGGCTGCCTCTTGCCGAGCTGCAGTTCAGCCATTCAGTGTCGAGATGTGTGTCGCTCCTATGGCAAACTGCGGGTCCTTAGCAGCCTTAACCTAACTGTCCCCCAGGGTCAGATGTGAGTACACAACGTTCTCTGATACACATCCAAACGCTAAACACACATTTTGCACTCTCGCAGAAGTCTCTGCAGTGAATCAAAGCTAAATTGGTACGAGCATCTAGTGGTGCCACCACATTACAGTTTAGCATCATGGAAGCGCTGACTTGAAACCTCACATGTTAATATACCGATTGTTAATTAACGTGCTGATGTGTCTTATGGAATTTCCTCTATCACGTTTGCTTTTGACCAGCCTTTATTAGTTTTTAATCAGTGTACCTATTTTTTTTTTTTGCTTTCGGTCAGTTACGGGTTACTGGGTCCGAGCGGTTGCGGGAAGACTACTCTGCTGAAGTGCATTGTGGGTACTCTTAAAATCTCACAAGGATATATCAGCGTGCTAGGCAAACCGCCGGCATTCCCCGGCCATGAGGTCCCAGGAAAGATGGTGGGCTACATGCCGCAGGTGAGATTGCACATTGCAAAAATAAATTCTTCATTTCTAAGAGCATATGCTGTGTTTTCCCCAAAAGTCTTCGATGGCTATTTCGCAGCATTTAATTTCAAGATCCTGCAAGTAAAATAAGCCACCAGCTCAATGGGACAGCCCAGAAGAAGCTTTCAGATCTCTTAGAATAAGCAGACCTGGCAACCATGTCGGGCTACGCTTGCGTGCGGGCACGCACTGAGAAATCCAGGGATGCATACGCAACGAGAAACTTCATACTTCGATTTCCAGTCCTTAATTTGATTTGGAAAATCCAAATACCTGATTTCAAACCAGACAGGAAGTGCTATAAGGACAGAGTTGTGGAATCAAGACCTTTGCTAACACCTGCACGCAAAATAGCTTGACTCCAGCCTGCTCAGGTGACTTCCCTGGTGGGCTTCCCTTTCTGTACTATATGAGACAAACGTCCCCAAAATCTGGCCCCATTTGTGCCTCTGCTATACTAATGTATGGTTCTCCAAAACCCCCAGTAAGTGTTATATCCCAATAGTGTCACTCTGAGGGGATTCAGCTGCCGGGTGAAGTGCTAGGAACATCTCAGGCGTCGTTTTAGAAGACCATGTTACCATCCGGCTGCATCTCCAAGCAAAGCCCAATACCAGCACTCCCATGGCGTAACCACTGGGGTTTGCTGAGTGGGCGCTGGCCTGCAAACAATACTCAATCTCAACTCTTCGTGTGTTGCCTCGAAGTCTAGTCCAGTCACCTGGCCAGAGTCTCACTGGAAACGTGTGGATCAGCAGCAGCAATGCTGAAGTAGGAACCGAAAACTCAAGACAATGGACAATGGAGGATGAATGGATTGAAATTGGCAATACACCTGGCTTCATATTACAAGCTAAATTCCCAGTCAGTGGAACAATCGCATGAAATCCCAGTTGAAATTACAGGTGTAGTCTTTAAAACCCTTTGTGCCATCGTATTATCGTATCGGTCGGAAATGTGACATTGAGACTCTTTTCCTCGGGCAGGACATAGCCCTGTATAACGAGTTCACCATCAGCGACACGCTCTGGTTCTTCGGGCGCATCCACGGCCTGTCGTCCAAAGAAATGCGGGAGCGGATGAAGTTCCTCGTCGAGTTCCTGGACCTCCCTCAGCATAACAGCCTCGTCAGAAAACTCAGGTGCTTACGAATCATTCGATCAGCTTTAGCAGCAGGCCATGAGGGGGTTTGTTGGAAACGTAGCGTTTTTTGGTGATCAGTGATTCCAGTGGATCCTATAGACGCTGGATAATCTGTTGAAACTCTTCACCGGGCGATAAGGGGATTCATCCTGAGTTTAAACGGAAGTTCAACCCATAGAGGTCGTTGGTCACGTCCGCACGTCGCTTGTTTCAGTCATGGGTGGTTACCTTCACACTGCAGGTAAAAGTGACCCAACTCCACTCTTTCCCCTAATTTGTGACTCGTTTGTTTCTTTCCATTCAGTTTCAATTCTGATCTGGGCCACTTTGATATCTGGTACTAAAATGAGAAATCTGATATGTGGCAAGGTGACCTCAAATTTGTGAGACTTTTGTTGTTAACAGCTCCAGCGTCCTGTGGGAAACCCCACCTCTTTTGAGAACATCTCTGGGCTCTGGGCACATGTGTGGTGGTGTTGCAGTTGAGAACACAATTGTTTTGAAGGCAGCTTATGTTGCTCTGAAATGCTCAGTGTGCTTTTCTGCAATGATGCTGCCATCACACAAGTGTAAATGGCCTTGGCCAAGGGCGCTGGCACAACCCCATACCACAGCAGACCCTGGCTTTTAGACTTGTTGCTAATCAACATCTAGATCTCTTCCAAAAAGATCTGGAAGACTGATTGATCTGAACATTACACTAATAATCTCTACTGCATGCTTGAAACAAGACTCTTGTTTTACACGGTAATGCTTTAAGTGGCATTTGTGAATGGAACTCCATATTGTAGAGCTTGATAAAGGCTGGATAGAGCCATCCCTTGCCCATATGGTCCCATCAGCTATTGCTTCTTGATGCATGGCCGTCTGAGGGATCAGAGCTCACAGCTCTTCAGTTTAGGCTTGCACCCTTACCCTTTACGAATTGAATTTCCTCCGGGTTCCTTCAATCGTTGAGTTGTATTACTTTAATATGTTTCTCATGCATTTGACGACCACCTGAGATCTCACGGGTGATGCCCAATCTTTCCTAGATGCCGTTTCTGTACCAAATCGTGATTCTAATTACAAATTTATATCATCTGTTCGAAATCACTTCATTATTTACTTCCCATGATTCACTTCCCTTATTAACAAACCAAACGAAGCTGATCAGACGAAACATGAAGTAGCTTGGATTCAAAGGGTCTTCAACTGAAGAAAGACCAACAATCAATAATAGCAAACGTCACGAATCCTGCATTTTTTTATACCAATTTTTTATACCAACCACTTGCGCCTTCCATACCGTCCCAGCGTTTTCTGATTTAGGGTTCTAGGTCATATTAGCAAGGTAATTCTGAAATATAGAGAACAATGCCAAACACGTCTAAGGTTTAATCTATGGGCCAAAATGAATACAGCATTATGATACAAGGCAAGCCATGTTAGCCAGTGCGCTCTCTTTACTCCAGGCTCTTTTGTTTCGAAGCCGATTAGGTCCCATCAGAAAAAATGCAGAGTGACAGCAAGAATGTGAACCTGATAAACCCTGGTTCCCGCCTCCCAGAGCTCACATAACTCGTACGGTCACACAAAATTAGGACCGAAATGAATTAGTGCTAAAGCTAATGCCTGCTTTTTGTAGCTTCCTAGCCTATAGCTTATATCACAGATACATTCAAGCAACTCGATCTTATTTTGTTTAGAATCTTTTTGAAGATTGCAAGCTTTTTGAACATGCTTACTAGCCAGTCCCGTAATGAGGGGTAGGAGGAGCCTGATTAGAGTTAATGAACAAGTTATAACAACATTGTAGAAGGGATTACCTCTTAGCTCAGGCTTCCACCATGAATTCCTGATCTGCACGGCATGTCATTTGTAAATACCGGCCTGCGTCGCTTAACGTCCACGATACGTTTGGTGAAATTGCACGTTACGCAATCTGGATGTTGCCCTAATTTAATATGATATATTATAGCATACTTATCAGTGCTGTATGGGATACTGTGGTGTACCAGTATGGACTAAACAGCTAAAGTTACTGATACCACATATTGAATTTATTCACTATTTAAGATGATTAAAATCTTATCTCGCTGTAGAGCCGCCTGGCAGTCTTTAACTTGTATGTATTTTCAACTTATATTATCATAGTACACAAATGTAGAGTTATACAGCATCAGCAGCTTTGTTGGTTCTTTCCTCCGTCTTATTTGATCTTCTTCACAACAGTCTCAAAGGCGTTGTTTGCTGGTGTTAAACTCTGAATCGACCGGGGCTGATCGGAGGTTCGTTCGCGGATCTGTTAAGGTCCAGCTCTTCACCCCACGGAAGCTGCTGATGCTGTATAACCCTCCCGTTACATTTGTATTAGAAACTTGCCCCTTTGTTGTGGCTCAAATTTCAACCCTTTTCAAGACATAACAGTATTCACTCACTCGTTCATTCGTTCATTCATGTGCTAGCCAACTAAAATAAGAAGCTACACAGCACTGTACTACTCGTGGCTTCACTCAGCCGTCCTCCGGTCACTCTCTCGGTCACTTTGTCTGACAAACAAATGTGACAACGGTTGGAACGAGAAACTGTCCTTTACGTGACAGCGCGACATATTTTCTGCCTCGTTTACGAAGCGAGGTATTTTGGTAGAGATCGCGGAATGATGTGCCATGTGTTAAATAAAACGTTCTGCGTTTTCTGCGAAAGGGGCTTCTTAAATGTAAGCGTTTTTCATTCAAAGGAAGTTGATTGTTGTTTAATGGATTGCTAATTGTTTAAGTTACTATTGTTGCTTTGCAGTGGAGGTCAGAGAAGGCGTGTTTCTCTTGCTGCTGCCCTACTTCAGAACCCTCAGATCCTCATCCTGGACGAGCCCACAGTGGGCGTGGACCCTGTTCTACGAGCCAAGTGCGTATTCTTTATTGAAAAAAAAAAAAAAAAAAAAAAAGTTCATCGTGGGTCATAATAGTTGAGAAATAGAATTGTATTGTTGTTATTATTTTATTATTACTGTTTATTATAGGCGTAATGAACACAAATATATTGTCTGATCCATTTTCGTTTGTTAAAAAAAAAGTAAAAAAATTCGAAATATTACCTTGAAACATCTGCTTGTTGAATTCTCCGACTAGCCTAGTAGTGCTTATACATCATACATCACTAATACTGCGTCTATGCTACAGGATATGGCAGCACCTGGTGGAAATTGTGAAAGGAGGACAGGTCTCGGTCATCATCACTACCCATTACATAGAGGAAGCCAGACAAGCCAACACGGTAAGCTCCGCCCACCACCCGTCCAATGACACACCTGATTGTAAAGCCTCACACAGGTCAGCGTTTATTTTTTTGCCTTGGGGTGCTCAACAGGCTCTTTGAATTCAATTCAGATGAATGAATCAGCCTTAGGGAGGCACGGGGGCTCGGTGGGGCGGCACCGCTGTCTTACAGCAAGAGGGTCCCGGGTTCGATCCCAGGGTGGAGCCGTCTGGGTCCTTTCTGTGTGGAGTCTGCATGTCCTCCATGTATCGGCGTGGGTTTACTCCGGGTACTCCGGTTTCCTCCCACAGTCCAAAGACGTGTGTTAGGTTAATTGGTGTCTCTAAAGTGGCCCTTAGTGTGTGTGCGCGCCCTACGATGAATTGGCGCCCCCGTCCAGGGTTGTTCCTGCCCTTGCGCCCAGAGTTGCCGGGTGGGCACCGGCTGGCCAGTGACACCATGTGGATTTAGCGGAAGATAACGAATGGATGAATGAATCAGCGTTAAAATTGTTAGTATTACAATAGCCAAAAAAGAAAGAACAACGAGAATAGTCCAGACTTCTGCCATTGCTGGCACTCGCACCAAGCTTAGACCGCCATAATCCGCTCAAAGGCTTCAGCGCAGACTGAACTTTGTACATCAAAATGTGTAAGACTTTTGCTCGTCAGTAGAGCAGCAAAAGAGTTAATAACATGGCTTATTTGGAACGATAGTTAAATTCAGGAATGTACACGAAGTGGGGTAGTGCCCCTGGATGACTCTGCGTTAAACCAGACTGTCAGTTGGTGGTCAGTTGTGTTCAGAGGAGATGAAGACCAGTATCACCAAAGTCCAATGTATTTTTATAGCAAATCAGCCTCACAATATTATAGGAGCTTCAAAAGAAAATCCCAAATTGAGCAAACCTAGGGCGACAGTGGAAAGGAAAAACACCCTGAATGTAGAAGGAAGAAACCTTGGGAGGACCGGGACTCAAAAAGGGACCCGTCCTCCTTGGGTGGCCCAGATGTTAAATGAAACGGTTACGTTTGTATTATTAGTAACATCAAGTAAATGGTAACAGTTCAGTGAAATAGTGTAAAAGATTTGAGACACACCATAGAGCAGAGATGTGGTTTAGCATTTAGCGGGCTGTCCTGTGTGTGGGACCTGCTCTAGGTGGGGTTAATGAGGAAGGGCAGACTGCTGGCTGAAGCCGAACCCGAGTCCATTATGAAACAGCACAATACCGTCGTAAGTTCAAACGCATCGACAAACACATATTCAATAAGTGAAAAACCTGCTGCGTTGTCAGGAATTAACCACATCCGTGTTTGCCCAGACTCTGGAAAGTGCATTTCTGCAGCTTTGTGAGGACTCGCATGGACATGGTTGCATGGACAGTAGCAGCGTGTCTTTGGACCGCATGAAAAACGAAAGCAGCGACCCCATTTTAGGGAAGGACCTGCAGGAACCGAGAGCCATTCCCAAACATGAAGGTAGGCGTTCACTCAGTTTCTTGAGTATTCAAGCTCGAGTGCCGGTGGTACGTTCGGGCCACGTCAGGTATCACGCAGGCCCATTCGGACAAGTCTGGGGAGAATTTCATACTCCAGGCTAGGCTTCGAACCCACGACCCTGACCCAGATAACCAAAAGTTCAGAGGAAGGGTGAGGATTGCAGGTGGCTTATCCCAGAAATCATGCAGTCTTTCCAGCCACATTCAAATCAGCAGCCGTGCCAGGGGTTCGAACCCAGGTCTGCAGAAATTACAGTCATCCTGATTGGGATTAGGCAGGGGTAGAATGACAAAGAGGTTTGTTTTTTGCAAGGACAAAGGTTATCACATGACCGGGGTTACCGTTGCGTCCCGTGAGCGTTTTAGCAAGTCATATTCTTTCACCTGTGTTGCGATGTTTAGTAACGTTTTCCTTTCTGTTTTGTACTTCTGTGTGCTCGTGTGCGTTTCGTGTGTGACCGCATAGCGGACCGGAAGACGAAAGCGGACTGGAAGACGAAAGCGCAACACGTCGTTCCCAAATGGCGGAACGTCGCTGCACTTACGATCAAGACGATGGTGCGAATGAAGAGGAATCCAGGGTACAAGTCCTTAACGATCGCTGGTCAATACAATCGCGTGAGTTCGTTCACAGGCTGTGACCGACACCCCATCCCCCGTCTCTCTTTCTCGATCGTTCCAGCTCGATGTGTTTTCAGTTCCTCTTGCCCGTGATTCAGATCTGTCTGATGTGCGTGTGTATCGGAGGCGACCCCAAGGGCATCGAGGTGGCCGTGGTTAATAACGAAAGCGACTCCAGTGCTGACAGCATTTTATTCCTCTCTTTACTCGACAACACCACCATTTATCAGGTACCGACACCGACGTTAGATCACGGGGTTTGTACTTTGATTGTATTCTGTAGTGGAGGTATCCCTGGTCTGCACCACTCACCACCGACCCAGCCTCGTGGGCCCAGTCCGTAACTCAGGAGAAGGGTCGAGACCGTAAATGTGGGAACCGTAAGTGGGTCATATACCTGAAAAGTGTGCTTTATTTACTTAATAGGGTTTCATAATTAGTCGGGGTGTACTGAGGCAAAAATGCCATCGAACGCAATTGCGTTTCCGAACACCAGAGGGCGCAAACTTACGTCACGACTCCATACTCCGTACTTTAAAACCTCTTCTAATGTCCCGTAATTGCAGGAGATCCACTTTGGTGTTTTTTTTTTTTTGTTTTGTTACAAAAGAAAACTACACAATGGTTCGAGTTGTTATTCTTCAGGAATGAAAAAAAAGTTTCAACTTGTTTTTTAATATATGAAGCTACAATAGAGCATTTTGTTTGCGACCTTCTGTCTCTAGTCATCGTTTTGAATTGGGGCAGTCGTTGTTTTGCGTTGGTTACACGCTTCAAAAATGCCAGCAAAAATGGAAACGGCAAAGGGAACATCGAATCGTGAGCAAAGTGTCATAAATGGCAGTCCAGGTTTGCTCGTGTCTGAGAAATGTTCAGATAAATCATAAACGTATTACTTGGTAGATTCATTAAAACAAAAACAGACAGGTCTAAATAGTCCTTTTTGTACCTAGGGGCAAACCACTCCATAAAAGCAGACTTCAGACAGGCCTTACACCCTACTGCGCTCCACTAGCCCGTATCTAACCAGTCCTGCCCAAACAGAGCTACAGTTCCCACTACAGGTGCTGTTGCCAATCCAGTTTCACTTCTGTCTGGCTCCCAGACACGTCTTAGCAGCTATTAAAGTGCACCAGTGCTTTTGGGAACTGAGAAGAGGAACCTCGAAATAGTATCATAAAAAGGGAAGGGCTGATTTTGTGTGCTTGTAAAGCAGATTGTTCTGCTTTGTGCGCACTGTTTGACCAAAAGGTTGTGGTTGTTTTAGGAAAATTAACCTACTTAATCCATTAAATTGCCAGATTCATTAGCTGTTGCAGGTAGTGGTTGTCAAGACACACGTCACAGGACTGTGGTAGCCCAGTGGTTAAGGTACCAACCGTTTATTATCCAGGGTCCAGGGTTGAAATCCCACCTCTGCCCCAGTTGGGTCCCTGAGCAAGGCCCTTAACCCACAATTGCTTGGATTGTAAGACTGTACTAATTAATAAAGTCGCTCTGGAGAAGGGCGTCTGCTAAATGACCCAAATGTACAACGTCACGTAACAGCTCAGCTTCTGGTCCAAAAGTTGTATGAAACACATGCGGCATCAGCGTGAGCAGACTGAATGCTGGGCAGAGTTTCCTTCTCATGAACGTCGAGATGGCGATCAGAAGCAGGTCTTACCGACCAGGTGACTTGGGCATGCTGGATCTGGCTCTGACTCCGTTTCTATCGCAGCATCATAGTTTGTCTGTGGTTAAGCTGCAATGCGGCATGCCAGAGAAACAAGGGGGAGAACTTCCATCAGAGTTGAATGCGCTCGAAGAAGAGTCCAAGCTCTCTTCTGAAATGCCCGCTCATGTCGTAAATACAACAGGAAGTATACGCGGAGCTAGAGAGAACTGGGTCAGAAGAGGCCGAGCAAAGCAATGCTCTGCACACGGCTTTACAGGTTTTAGTGATCTTACGCAGTAATGTTAGGGGACATTTCGAAATGGTAATTTTTGTGAGGCCAGCGTACACAACGTCATATCAACAGGGGCTATTTTGGAACCTGATCGCGATGCTGGGCACTAACGTTGGACAATAAACCCTGACACTTTCCGTTCCCTCTCAAAAGGTGTCTCGCAGAGTTACATCGAGAGATCTGTGCCAGCCAGGCGATTTCTCAACCGAAGCTGGCAAACCGTACAGGGACGCGAAAGTGACGTGAAGATTTTTGCCTCTTAAATAGCAACGCGTACTTCCCCGCGTTGTTCTCTTATCCCCGCACAGGTGAACCTCTCCCATTCCGCGGCTTTTGACGGAGTTTACAAAGGCAAATACTGGGGAGTCATTGAGTTTGGGGAAAACTTCACCAGCTACCTCGCCAAGAGGTAAAGCGGGCGTTCTGATTCATTCAGCATTAACCAGATACACAGGCATCCGGTTTTGCATAAGGATTTGTCCAGTTGTGCGTTGATTCCTGATTCCTATGTGGCACCGGTGTAGTTCCTGGAGGATGCCGAGAGCGCGACGGTTGGCCGTACGGCTGGTCGATGTGACAATATTTGATCATATCGTGAGCAGTTTCGTTATGGTCCTAGGCGAGATACTTTAAACCTAAGCTTTTGTAGGTCTTTGGTCTATCACAAGGCATCCTTTGGAATGAGGTAGCCTAGTGGTTAAGACACTGGACTATGGAGCAGAAGGTCCAGGGTTCAAATCCCACCTCTGCTACAGTCCCTGAGCAAGGCAAGGTAAGTTGCTCTGAATGATATTAATGTAAATGTAAACAATCCAATCCATCATAGAGTACAAACACACGCACACACAGTCACACACTAAGGGCCACGTTTAAAGACACCAATTAACCTAACACGCATGTCTTTGGACTGTGGGAGGAAACCGGAGTACCAGGAGTAAACCCACGCAGAC
>JAUZST010010252.1:0-37606 GCA_034779995.1 Parotocinclus haroldoi | reverse complement strand
AAACACGTGCAAGTCCGCAAACAGGACACATTAAATACAATACAATAAGTAGAACACAATAAACAATTTCCAATACACACAATGTATGTTGTGTTGAAAATAAATGAAAAAATTGCCGTTACAGGTCGAGAAGGCGAGGCGCCGTGAGATGTGGGAACAAATAAAGAAGACGCACGCTGAGATGGACATCGCGCTCTCCTCTGTGGACTGGGCGCGAGGGCTCGGTCAGCTCCGTGCTGACACCGCAGAGGTAACTAGCCCCAATGGCTTTACCTCAACACACACACAAATTGTACTAAGCAGGATTAAGGCCAAATATATGTTAGGAAGATTCCACAAGTCAGCATATTTGAAAAAAAGCTTTGAGCTTTGTCGTGACTGGCACCATATTACACGATCAAATTCTATTAGCGGGTTTTATTGTAAACCTGGGTGCTTAAGATTCCCTCTCTTTGCACCCAGACTATGTTATCAGGCTCGTTCTGGTATAGGGATTATGGCCTGATGCAGCCCAAACGTGGAAGAAGCCTGCTGAAGGCAATGGCCATGACTCAGCACAAAATCCTTCCTCAGTTGGAGCGGCTCATTCAGCTTCTGGAGGACAGCAAACTTTCCAGTCTCTCCATCAGCAAACAGCACCAGCAGAACTTGGGTACAACAACAGCATTCATTCCCGTTGCATAGAAATGGAAATCAGTATGACTTAGTCTCTTTACTCCTCTTTACCAGTTCCTTATGCAGACGTGCCCTCAAAGCAAGCATTTGAAAGAGATGCATGCTCTCGAGCGTGGACTGTGTCGGTCCCTGTGGCTAAAGGTACTTTATTTATAAAATCCTGACGTGAAGAAGGACTGTGCTGCACAAACCATTGTGAGAGCTGTTAAATTAAACCGTGTTTCCATCAACAGTCATTGGCATGGTATAGAGAAACAGTTATGAACTCCAGTTGTTATGCCAAAATAATAGGAAGGGGTTAGATGTGCTGAAAAGTGGCTTCTTATATAAATGACATATATTCCTCAGTTGCCAGAGCATTATCCTGTAAAAGTTAGAGAGGGTTTGTTACTTATTACATTTAGAGTTACTGTACGTTGCTTAATGATGAAATGTTGCCCAACTGTGAAATCCCACATACTTCAATTCCAAATATCTGAAATGCTGAGAAACCTGTGTTAAAATCCTGAATTAGGCTTCCACTGTGATAGTGGGGTGGTGCATTTGCTGAGTCCTAAAATGGTGCCGTGTCCTGAGTATGCCCAGTGGATTCTGGGATTACTGTAGTTTCCCGACTCTCCCGGAGTACGGAGATGCGTATATAATAACAGGTATGCACCATTTAATGTCTACATTATGTTCTATGAAACACACGTTGACTGAAATTTACATTTTAACGTTTACATTTAAGGCATTTAGCAGACGCTCTTATCCAGCTCATACAATCATAGAAATTGTGGGTTAAGGGTCTTGCTCAAGGGCCCAGCTGTGGCACAGGTGGGATTTGAACCCTGGACCTTCTGTTCCAGAGTCCAGTGCCTTAACGGCTAGGCTACCACAATCCCATAAATCAGAACAGATTACACTACTTACATTTACAGTTATGGCATTTAGCACTTATCCAAAGCGACTTACAACTGATACAGTTTTACAATTTAAGCAGTGGTGGGTAAAGAGCCTTGTTCAAGGACCCAGCTGTGGCAGCTTGGCTGGGGAGGTGGGATTTGAACCCTGGACCATCAGGTCCATTCATATCCAGAGTACTTTAACCGCTAGGCTACCGCAGTCCACCAGAAATGGACGTTGTCCCGTCGTTACCATGGTTACACAGTAGTTTAGAGATGTTGCATGTCGTGCTTTATTTGTATGTTAATTAAAAGACGATATGAATACATTTCATATAGTACTGTACTACACAATCGAGTGATTTATACGACTTGACAAACTGAACTGAAGAAAGTAGACAATGCCATGTTTATTATTACTTTTCAGAGCAAGAGTTTGCTTATACTACAGTTTACTTGGTCATTCAGAAATGTATGTATGTATGTATGTAATTTAGAAATATTCCCAATTTAGTATCTATTAATCAGTCTAGTATAGTTAGTCACCTTGCTAGAGTTGCTTGTAGAAGGCAATGCAGCTCTGTTGTTGACTTTTAGAAGCAATTCATGCCTGGAAGAGATTATTTATTTTAACTCACAAGCCGTGACACACCAACCGTCCCACAATTCCCTCAGTGTCGCCCTTCGGCCACAAATCTGACGAGGATTTCCTGTAGAATGGGATTTATTGTGACTGCTGGTAGACCATACACTTGCATATGCAATTTCAGCTGCTTCCTTCACACTATGACCTTTGGCATGCCAAAATACAACCACTCCATTTTGCCAATCATTGACATTTGCTTTGCGACCCATTTTCCCCACATCAAACAAGACATTCACTGCACTGCACCACCTTTTTAAAATCTATGAATCCATTACAATAAGTTACAACCACCTTAAATACCCAAGGTGACACTTTTTTTTTTGTCCAGTGAGCTTACGACAGGTTTTCATTTTCTATTATAGTTTTTAGGACCTCGGACCTAGGACTGTTAAAGTGATTGGACATTAAATGGCACATACCTGTATCCACACACCAATCAACTGGGTCATTTTCCTCATGCATTTATTTCCCCAAAGGCAATTGCCCTTCTTTCTAACCTTTTTTTTAACCTCTGAAAGTACTTGTGATCACAGATGTTTATCCAACTGTGTCCTGCTTAGTCAAAAGAAATGCCCCAGTTTCTACCTAGTTGTGCATATACACAGATAAAAAATACCGGGGCTTGTGCAGGATATAGAATTTCTGGAATAGTACACTTTGACAAAATGTACATGGACACTTATAAACCCCCAAACGAAAAATCTGAACCCCATTTCGGAGTGACATTAGGGGCAGGGAGTTAACTTTGTTTTAAATTTAAAACAAACTGTTGGCAAAGAGCATCACCCTGTTTGCTCGGCATGATGCCGTATTCATACCGTCCGTGTCTTTTGATGGATTCTTCTTGTCCAGCAGTGTCATCTCACTCCCTGAATGATCAAGAAAAAGCTTCATCTCTGTGTGAACAAAATGGCCTAAATCTTCAGCTGTCCAGAACGTTCCCTAAACAGAGTGTGCAGAATAGAAGTCCTGCTCAAAGCCAGGGTAAGGCACCCATTTCTGACACATTTCTTGCAACAGCATTTATATATGATTGCTTCTATTTTCTTCTTCGATAGATGCCCAAACTCTTAAGGAGCCTGTGGTTCCCATGCAGATTACCCTCCCAAAACTGTCAGGTAATAACTTCGTATGAAAGAAAACTCGACAAGAAATGTTACACCACAGCCTGAGAGGCTGAGAGCCAAAGACGTGAGCTTGATTGTAAATTGTCATTACGCGATCACAACACTAGTGGGCAATAAAGACCTGCTTCAGATTGCAATGATTTCAATCAATCATTCATCATCCGAGCCAAACATGCTTCAAGTAGATAATATATTCAGTTTTACCGATGTTTATCATCTCCAGGCGAGGATTGGACCAAGCTGCTGGAGCTATCGCCACTCTTCCAGCTTATGCACGAGGTGGAACAAAGGCTCAGGGCTCAAGCCCTGAATGCACGCTTGCTCAGCACAGAGCAACCAGGTCACAGTTCTCACTGTCCTTAATTTACTGAAATGAGGATGAGCTGGCTAATGTTGGCGATATCTTCATCCTACAGGCACAGAGCGCCCCTTTACTGATTACTTGGATGCACAGTGGAAGTGTGAGGGAGAGCTGGTTCTAGTCAGCACAGATACCCTCAACCCGAGAGAGTATCTCGTTTACCAGCACGGAGAGTTCCTTCTTCAGCTGCTTCACATGCACAAAGTGGTCTGAACCCACTCGCACTCGTACACACAGCATTTGATTTATCATGAGTGCATTTTTCCACTCGCTGAACAATAATATAATGAAATGACCCATGTGTTGGGAAGTTCTAGGACTTATGTTCAAGTTTGTACTTTGCAGGCACCAGCAATGAAACTGCAGCTCGCCTCGAGACTTCCTGTGAATAACTATCACCGCAATGCCTTCCGCAATTCCTTTTATTACCAGGTACTTAGGAGCAAATTAAGCATATGGCAACCCAGCACATCAGACTGGGGATTGAAAGTAGACACTTTTAATAATGACTGAAAGGTATCTTTTTTTTGTATTTGATAGACTGTAGGAATCACAAGGAGGAAATGTGTTATTCCCATCGGAAAAGGCTCTTGGGTCACAGGACCAGGTCATTTAAGAGTTAAGGGCCTTAAGTTCAACGCATGATCAAAACGATAATGCTAATTAAGGCTTATTATTATTATTTGTCATAATCTTCACATTCTGGATAGAATCATCTGACAGAGTCAGGTTTATTCCTATAGTGCTTTTTACAGTGGAGTATTGTCTCAGCTTTGTAGTTTTCTATTATAGAGACCCGAATCCCTAAGAGAGCAAGTCTAGGGTGACAGCGGAATGGAAAAACTTCCCAAACATTATAAGGAAGAAACCTTAGGAGGACCAAGACTCAAAAAGAGACCAATCTCCTTTAGGCTTAGTTTACATTTAGATTTTGCCGCATTTAGCAGACACTCTTATCCACAGCAACTCATACAATCTTACAATCCAAGCAATTGTGGTTTAAGGGCCTTGCTTAAGGACCCAATTGTGGCAGCTTGGCAGACGTGCCTTTGTACATTTTGACAGTACCTAAACCGCCTGGCTACTGCAGAAGCAGTACTTCTTATAGGTTTGTTTGTTTGGTTTATCTGAACGTACCTTTTATCATCAAAACCTGTCATACCTACTTGGATCGGGCTAATTTAGCAGAATCAGTTAACCTGATGCACGTCTTTGGGCTGTGGGAGGAAAATGTAACACCCAGCATAATTCCGCACAGGGAGAACATTCAAACTCCAAATTCATGGTTGGGATCGAACCTTGGATGCTGGGGCCGAGAGGCGACTGTGTTAACTGCTGTGCCACTGTGGTGCCCCAAGCATGATTAAAACAGAATTCAGAAATGATTACAAATATGTTCTGACGCATCGTAATATTGCTTCACACTTTAATTCCACACGCTAAACTTTCTATACACTTAATCCATTTTAGGGTCACACCAGACCACAGCCCATCTGGCAATACAGGGGTGCAAGGTGGGAACGAATCCTGGGCATTGAACCAATTCATTGCCCACACACTCAGTCACAGTGGGGCATTTTAGACACACCAGTTGACCTATCACAACCTATTGAACCCTGGTCTCTGAAGCTGTGAGGTGACAGGGCTAACCACTGGTGCACAGTAACATATCAATATCATAACCGTGGCCACTAATGAGTATGACGTTATAGGTCTCCTCTGGGATTCGTTTCTATTCAACCACAAGAGCATTCTAGGTCTGAGTAAATATGCAATAGCCAGTGTACAGCCAAGTGTTCAGAACTAAAGTGTTTAGTGGGTGGTTGAACAGCTATGTGGCCAACGCGGAGAACGTTAACTGTTTGCAGGAGATGGATCAAACTCTGTACGTGCGCCCTCAGAGGTTACAGTCAGTAGGAGGATTCTCGCTGCTGCTTCTACACTGTGCTGCTCACATCTCCACTGGCCAGCTAAATGCTGACACCACAGTTGCCTTCCAAAGGGCCTTCTTTAAGGTACGTGCACCCGCTGAGCATTTTGTCAACCGAGACAGCAGGGGCATCTGTATTAACTTCCTTTCTGTGCTCCAGGTGTTACAGGTAGGTCTAAGTGAGTTATTCCATGCCAGACTGGCTGCTGATTCGACAGAAGGGGTGAAGCAAAGCACCGACTCTGTGCTTAATAGCCTCGTGGAGGAGAGAGTGCAGAAACCTGAGCGCAGGATCCTATCCGAGGACGCGAACGTGAGTTCTTTAACGCTAACCTCTGGGTAACGTTCCTGACACGAGGGACCACGTCGGATCCTTGGGCAGACTGTTGGAAGTGCCACTCAGAGCCAGGTTATGAATTCAGAAGGCTAACGCATATTTCTGTATTTGACAGGAGGCGGCCAGGCTGCTGGTGATGCACAAAGAAAGTTCAGTGTTCAGGCAAGTAGAGAGCCTGCTAAGAGATAAGAATTTGGAGGTCAGCCCAAGCAAAGATGTGCTGCCAATTAATCTCGGTGCAGAAGGCCAGGACAGAGGCCCGGAGTGAAGTGACAGATCCCTTACGAAATATGAGCACCGGCGCCTTTCCACCAAATGCAGCAAGGCCAAGTCTCTCATCAAAGCTCCAATATGTTGTGTCTCACAAGATGGATAGTGGCATTAAGACTTGCTTAATTACTTCCTTATGGATTAAGTATATGAACTGAACTCCAGTAAGATGTGCATGGA
The DNA here is from genome assembly GCA_034779995.1 of Parotocinclus haroldoi. Taxonomy (NCBI): domain Eukaryota; kingdom Metazoa; phylum Chordata; class Actinopteri; order Siluriformes; family Loricariidae; genus Parotocinclus; species Parotocinclus haroldoi. The sequence continues at coordinate 31,196 of JAUZST010010252.1, read as the reverse complement.
ATAATGAGCAAATGGGGACATGACGAGGCGATTGAAGGGAAACCAGTGCTCAGTTTGTTACTATGTAGGCATACAGAGCTTATATAAAAATCCTCTAACCTCTGGTTTTAAACTTGGGTACATTGGGAGCTAAATGATACAGTCATGAAGAGCCACACTCAAGGGATCCATAGTTCAGAAATAGTTTAGATTAAAAAAAAAATCCCAAACCAGTTCCTTTCATTTCCAACTGTCTGTCTTCTGGCTTTTGCAAATATAAATAATTGAGGAATTTCATTAAAATGTTGGTTTTTATCTTGTGTAAAGCTTTCTGACAGCAGTTCTAAGTGGTTTCTAGCTGTTCAGCTATATTGAAAACCTGTATTTGAATATAAATTGCAAGGGTTCTTTTTCATTCATTTTTTTCCGGGCAACGAGCCTATTGTGTTCTGGGTCTGGAAAGTTTATATAATAGAACTTTGTCCTTTTCATGCAGTTTCATGCATCTGGGGGGGAGGGGATGGGGGGTGGTGCGTGCACTGGTGCAGCACCAACATAAAGAATCTTAGCCTAAACTGAAATTCCTGACAACAACCAAATTGACACCCATGAGTTGGAGTCTTTTGTGAATAATGATTTTGTCCCACTGTGTTTTTGCACACTCAACATTGCACACACGGTACGGAAAGTATTCAGACACTAAATTTATCACTCTTTGTTTCGTTTCATTTGCTAAAATAAAAAAAAAATCCTTTTATTTATCAATAATATACACTCAGCATCCTATCTTGACAAAAAAAAACAGACATGTAGAAATGTATTTAAAAAGAATGCTCCACAATACTCCATAGTAAAAAGCGCTAGATGTATGACGTCCATTTGCATTTGTTTTTTACTTTGTCAGAGGCTTCATGAGAGTGAGACTTTTTCCCTTATGTGTCAGACGTATCAAAATTTCTCAGACTCCATAATGAAGTAATGGCCAGGATGCATCTTTACTGGTTTTCTAGTCGGTACAAGCCATATACCTGCGTATCACGTAGACTACATCACTGGATATTGTTCCAATAAACCTGGCCTAGCAGCTTGTCTGGTACATTTCTCATCTTAATGTTGTAATTTGCACTTTGCTTGGTTTTAGAACTGACACTTTGAGGCAATCTGGCATATAGTTCCCAGAGGTGCCACAAATAAAAGCTGTTCAGATTCGAGGAGCTTCAAATAACTATGCAGTAAAGCCAAATATCCAATGTGGTCCTCCAATATTAGTGAAGCGAGGTCAGTGTCTCCTGCTGAGTCCAGCTATTTAAAATTACAAACAAGACATTTTAGTGTATGAGCTCAGCTGGTTATTTGGTATCGTCCAGAGTTTGGTCATAACAGTGGGAACAGTAATTTTATACTTTAAGGGGTGCTCCAGATTTGTCACCCTAGTCTTAAACATCTGTTGAATGTGGATAAAGTAAATCGTTTCATCACATTTCAACTGTTATATAACTTTGAACAGAAAACTCGTATTCAAACTTTCAGAATGGAAATCTAATAGAAGCTAATGCCTATTAGCTATTAGCTAATGCCTAATGCCTAATGCCTACTATGGGTGATGCACTACAAATGAAACGGATACAGTATACAGATAGTTACGATTGTTAATATGCTGGTATATTACAAGTAAATGCAGAGTTTATATGTTATGTGAAACAGGTTATTAAACAGACATTACCATAGTCGCTTAGTATTTTATGCTATTGCAATGGGGTTATTGTATAAAGAGCATGTTTACAGACATACCGCTGAAAACCTGAGTGGAACGCTACTCATTAATCCTCTACACACACACACACACACACACACACACACACACACACACCAACATATAATGATGGAATATAAAATTATTACATTTAAATTTAAGGTTTAAAAATAGTTAAACCTTTAAGTAGGTAAATCCAACACGGTGGTACTAGTAGGAATTCATGGTGGTCAGGTGACCAGCGCTCTGCATTTTGTTATATTTAGGCAAAGCCAGTACGATGCTTGTAGTGTTAAGTATAGTAACTCTAACTCCATTAACCCTTAGAGGTCTAAGGCACGTCCGGCTGTCCCATGCTTAATAAATAAATAATCAAAAAAAAAAAAATATATATATATATATATATATATGCGCCAAATGTGATTGAAACAAACATTTTTTTTATTTATTTCCTGCAACACTTCACTTTAACCCTTTCAGGACTGTAGGATGTTTCAGCATTTCACAAATATTTCCCATGGAGTTGATACAAAGTAAATATTCTTAAAAATAAATGAGACTAAATACAAGTATATATGTTTTACATAAAACTTAAATATATGACTTAATTTGACCTGCTGTTTGATATATATTAAAGTTTTTAAAGATTTTAAAATCTTTAAGATTTTTATTTCATATTTCTTATGTGTCCAGTGCATACACATGTGCTGGAAACGTGTGCTGAACAGGCTTGCTAGCAATAGCAATATGGGTGAGTATTTTCTTAAAGGATTTGTCATTAGTTGGTCAAATCTGCCAGTCCACTCCAATTCTGCCACAGTCTGAACAGATTTGCAACTTATAGTGAATATTTGGTCTTACATTAAACAAACCTAACTAGGAAAACTCAACTATTAGTTAACTGTTTGAAGTCGTCACCACTAAGTGAAACAACATTGATTTAGCAATTCTAAGTTTGTCCTTTTTTCATGTAGGAGCGTAACGTTTTAATGTGTGCATATGCCTTATACAAGAGCAGTGTTTTATGGCCTTTGTCCAAAGTACTGGCTTGAAAAGGCATGTTTTTTTTTAATTTTGTCTCTGTAATGGGTCTGCAAACCCAGTCCATCAATCAAAACAACACCTTTCTGAGTATGTCCACTGTCTTTTCTAAAATTGCTAACCTAAAGTATCTCACACCTGCTTTGGATCCAATGTAAAATATGTAAAAATGACTTGCAAGTTCTTCAGTTTCTTGTGATAAGCAAACTTAGTCAGGGAAATTTTAAGTGCACCATTCAGATTACAAACAACTTCAGACAATGCAACGTACACATTAAACATAATTCAAAACTCAATTATTAATGATCTAGCAAAATTGGTCTTAAAAGCAACGAGAGCAAATAGATCTACCTGGAATATGCTGACTGAATACTTAAGATCAGCTTAGGATCACTGCGTTATGACGGTACTTCAGTAATGGGTGAGGATTAGATCCAAGGTTGTGCTGCACAAATTCAGAGGGGGGGACACGCCCAGAGAAGACACCCGCTCCACTTATGCATATTGCATATTTCTAAACAGTTACACAATGCTGTCAGGAAGGTAATGGGGTTCTGACATTCTTCAAAACAAGACTCATCCATCAGAATGATGGAAAGAAAAGCAAGATTCTCACTCCACAGCATGTTTCAACTGCTCCAGAAGCAGGGTGCTTTACACCACTCCAACCAAGACTTGCTATTGTGCTTATTGATACAAGGCACAGTTGCCTGGCCATGGAAACCCAAAAGCTCCCAGTGTGTGGTTTTGTGCTGATATTAATGTCCAAAGAATTGAATCAGCAGAGCGTTGGTGACTTTTATGCTCTGAAGTTCCTCAGCACTTGCCGACCCTGCTCTGTAACTTTATGGATTCTGCCACTTTGCGGCTGGGTTGCTTTGGTTCCTATAGGCTTCCCCTTTCAATAACAAAAAAGTTGAGTTCAAAGTTGATTATGTCCAGTGCAGCGACAGCAAAGGTCCGGTCACCTTTGTGTTTTAACCGAGACCATGGGACAGTGAGCAGAAGCTGATTCGATTTGGTGACCTGATTTGGTGACCTAAATTAGCTATTGCTATTTCAGGTCTTACCAATTTCTCCAGCTTTCCCTGCCCCCCTGGAAGCTGGTGTAGTGGCACAGGCCTGCCAGTCCCCTGCCCTGCAGGCACCATGAGGACACAACCAGGGGCAACTTCAGTTAACCAGTGCCAGCCCTGTGCTCCTGGTACCTATTGTCCCGACCCTCGCCTTACAGGTCAACTAAACACTATGGGTATCCCCTGCAGAGCCTCGTACCAGTGCCCTACAGGTGAGAACACACATGCTTTGTTTTCTGCTTGCTTAAAAAAGCAGCTGTGCATACAGGCATGTTTACATGTATTCGAATAATTAAATAACAGGATCAGCACTGGAGACCTTGTGCAGAGCAGGATCATATTGCAAGCCGCAAACTGGAGAACCGGTTCAATGCCCTGCAGGCTATTACTGTCCTGAGGGTTCACACACCTATAACATGCCACAGCAAGTGTATGTCATTTATTTAAAATATTTTATGTTCAGTATATGTTAAAACAATGATTTTCTAGTATAATCATATTGTTTTTATTAAAAGATGTTTTTTTTTCTGGCAGTTGCATATATCCATATTACTGCCCCGCTAACAGCTCTAACATGTTGCCATGTGGTGGAGGATTCATGCCGCGTAATGTCAGTGGCTTAAGAGTTTCTCAGGAGAGTAGCTGCATTTTGTGTGAAGCAGGGACTTATCGACCAAGTGGATTTCCTCAACAGCGCTGTCTTGCATGCCCTCCAGGCTACTACTGCCCTCTAGGTTGGTTTCTAAGATGAAGGCCTACAGGTCTGATGCACAGAGTGACAGCATAACCCCTATTTATTTGACATGTATTTGCTGTGTCTCATACTGCCCACATGCACCATTTAATGAAATAGTTGGTGGACATGAATGGACGTTGACCAAAAATTACCATGGTTACAGTGTTTTTATGCTACTTTAACATAAACATAAAGGGTACCTATCATAATTTCCTCGTCTGATTTCAATAGCAGATTTTATTATTTGACGTCACTATTCTTTGTAATAATAAGAAATGAGAGTACACAGAATCGATTTTGCTCAACTTTTGCGGCTTTAAACGACTAGTACTGCCAGAGACTATTTCGTTGACCAAGTAGGATTTAAAACGCAACTGAAATCCAACACTTCCTCATCATCATGTATCCAGTCTCACAAACAAAGCAGCGAGTGGCCGAGCACTTTAGTGCAGTAAAAGCACTGTGCTGTTTGTGTGTGGCACCGGTATAGAATTGTTATACGAGACTGAATGGCTGATTACTGGTTACAGCCGAGCTAGCAAAAAAAAAAATGGCTGATTCCAGTCACCGACCGATCTCTCACTGTACACCAACATGCAAACGCCAAGCAGGAAATGCGTGTGGAACGTTACCGTCTACACAGCATCCGAAGCATACACTGTTATAGCTACATGTCACTCTCGACAAATCGAATCCAACGTCAACCTCTTCGAACATTACAATGTACAGAGCAAGCTCAGTAACAATCACGCACTGTAGAACTAAAATAAGTACCCCACCGGCTGCACCCAACCAAGAGGGAATGAGTTCACTTAAAGCTAATGTCCAGAACAGACAATGCAATATCACACTTTAAAACACTTTAAACCTTTAAGCAGAACAACAAATGTTGAAATTTACAGCTCCACATATTGTCATTAACATGAACAGACTGTGTTCGCTGATCAGATCGGCGTTAAATAGTGCTTATTTGTCTTAACCAATAATGTTTCATTACCAATTTACTAAGAGCGCCAATACTTTTGTATAGCTGTATGAACAAAGGAAGTATCACAGCCACTAATAACCTCTTCCTTAGGCACGGAGCACTACATTGGTCACCCATGTCCAATGGGATATGTTTGTCCAGGGGGCTCATCCAGTCCTGTGCCCTGCCCACCTGGCACCTATGGAAACCTTAGCAAGGCAGAGCTTCCTAAGGAGTGCCACCATTGCCCTCCAGGCACATTCAACCACCTGTATGCTCAGAGAGCATGCTTTCCCTGTGGCAGCTCTTCCAAATCAGAACAAGGTCTCCTTATTAATACAAAACATACCAAGACAGTGAACTACACAGTTTCCGTTGCACACAATAACCAGCATAATAATAAGTGCCACCCTTACTGTTTTGTTCCTAGGAGCTTCATCGTGCTCATGCGTAGGTAAAAACCGGGCGTTCCAGCACTCGGACGGCTCCTGTGTATGTAGAACAGGTTACGTCTTCTATGATGAACTGGATTTTAAGAGTACCAGTGCTGACAGCCATCTGGATTGTCAGCCTGAGGTAGCATTGCTCACATATATGGATTCAGAGACCCTGTTTACATTTGTTTGTAATAATTTTTTTTTTCAAATGTCTTATCTGGACAGTACTTACACGCACATAGTTGGCATGTTAATGTAATGTATTGGATATGGTTTTGATTGATCGACAAAATTATTTACACTATGCAGTGAACAATCCTTATAAAATCATTGTGAATCCAGAAACAGGATTTAAATTGTTATATGCACTTGCACATGTGTTTTTAAGTTTGTGTTCTCTATCTACTACAAAAAGGTCAGGTCTAAGACGGGATAATAAAGAATTCCCCAAATCTCACAGTTTTTGTTACAACAATACATTGCAACAATGCTGAACTGTGACTATTAAAGCTATGAGATTGAGTTGGGACATAATTCTAATATACTTTAAATACAACAAATAAATAGTGTGTATATTGGGTCAGAAATCTAAATAGTCTGCTGCGTGTTCAACTCTACAATAATTCACTTGCTTGAGACACCAATGCTGCTTTAATCAGTGTTGTCATAAGTCAAAATGACTGTGCTACTGATACATAAAAACTAAACATTTGAAGGGAAAAATATTTGAGGGGCAAGGTCTGAAAGTGCTTTCCCTGTGGATAACACACTGGCACGCTTCTGTGACGCGTATATAGGTCTTCCAAAACCTTTAAGCGATTTCTTAAAGCTCTCAAAGGCAGCCTCAACCAATAGTAATCAATGATTAATGACATGTTGGTTAATACAGGTGTCACTAAAACTATGCTTAAACTAACCTGTAAAGCAACCCTGCTGCTTCTTTCCAATGGGAGAACCAGCTTGACTTTAATAGCCACCTGGTTTTAATTGGAAAAACTGCCTCTCAGATATTCGATTTCACGATGGCCTGGTTTATGATTTTTTTTTGGCTTTGCGATGGGAATCCATTAATACACATTCAGAAGAATGTAGGGGCAGTACGATACTCTCCCACACGCTCCCATGCTAAATGACAAAATCAGGATTTTCCCCAATTGGAGGTTAATGTAAGTTTTTTAAGCATGTTTAATGTAGACTATGCTATGATATACAGAGCACATAAACTCCTCAATAGAAATGCATTCCTAGTATGGATTTGTCTGAATGTGTCCTAATCGGGGACCATTTTGATAATTATATATTGTAGTTCCCAAAAACTTCCTTATCTGAAAGCCTAGAAAGAATTTAGGGATTCCCTTTGCATTTTACTAATACTGTATCCTAAATGTATAATAAATATCTGAAACCTAAAGGTAACGGAACGCTGTGGCACTGGTCAAGTGAGACTGGCGTCCTCTCAAGAATGCGTCAGTCCTTCTGAACACTCATGCAACATTGCTTGTGGACCTCATAGTGGAAGTCTGGATGTAGGCTTGGGCATGTGAGTTTACTACTGTTGTTTGGAAGATTTCAAGATTTTTCACATGCAGTTCAGGAAAGCAAATGAGGTGAATAAGCAGGTGTAGCAGTTTGGATTTCGGCGTACCTGTTTTTTTTTTTTATTTGCAGTTGTCTCTGTGAGAGGTATGTGTCAGTTGAGGAGCTATGTAACATCTCCTGCATGTCTGCATTGCCTGTGCTATCTGCCAGACTGGCTCCAGATGGACAGCTTGTACTCAGTAACACAGCGTTGGATGACAGCAGGATCTGGAACAGAGTGAGCGTGTTTCGTTTTAATCAATAATGCGGTCTTGTATATGTTGGAAATGAGCATTTTTCCATCGTTGCTATTCTTTTAGCACTGTCTGATACGTTCGCAAAAATGTTGGCAGATTACACTAAGGCTGTACCGATCCGATATTCTGTATCGATTTCGGCCCAATATGTGGCAAAATCACTGGATCGGAGATCGGATGGGAAAAACCACAGTTTAATTCGATATCTTTCTTATCACGTTTATGCTTAACTACAATTTGGACGACACGCCGTAAACAGAGACGTGTCACGTGAGCGACATCTGAAACTCGAGTTAAAACTGTAAGCTGGCAACGTGGTCATCATGTTAGCTGTGGGGAGTTATTTTAAGGTCAAGGAAGATAAAAGTAAAACAGCCGAGTTCAACGTATGCAACAGCAGTGTTTCTGTCTGATATTGGTTTCGCCAGATATTTAAGTTTGCCGGATCGATATCGGTATCAGGCATTAAAAAAAATGGCATCGAGCCAGCCCTAGTTTACACTAATGAGCAGTAAATTGGCGAATTGAAAGCCACAACCTTTACTGACCTAACCACAATGCATAATTAAAAACATATACACAATAATTTATTTAAATAGTCATCTTTTATCACAAATCGTACAATCGTACCTACAATCGTAACCCATTAAACATACAGTATTTTGCCTTCAACCACATTCAAACTGTTAGAAAAAAGGCAACAGTTCTGAACATTTATTTTAAAAAATGAAAAACCTTAATAACAGAGTTGTGGAGCCACAGATGGTTTATTTACAGTCATGGATATTTCTCTTCCAGCTTTCCATGGCTATATTGGGGTATTTGATTATTCTTCCTAGCACAAATGCTCAAAATCAGTCAAATTTTGTGAAGAATGGCAATGGCTACTCTCTAAGTGCAGGCTTTGAATTGGACTTCCAATCCTTATGCCACTGCTTCACTGCAGTCAGTGTTGTACTGGAAGCGACTCAATAAGTTGTTTACATGGCAGCTTCCATTTCCTTTAAATCCTACCCATCGCCCTCTAAAAATAAAAGCCCTACAACATTGTCAGAACAAACACAAATCGTTTTCCAACATGGCATCAGAGGTACAGAAGACTGTGTGTCACTTTGTCAAGAGTAGGGTTCATTATTGAGACCCTGCCATACCATACCAGCTTTGTAAAGCTTGATATTGTTGTCACATGCACAGAACAGTCACTCTCAGCCATGATAATTCAAGTTACCAATGGCTTTACTGATCAATATAAACCTTGTCATCAAATGTTGAGGCACAGCCAAATGCAGACATGGTGTTGCTGTTGCAAAACACTTTCCACTTCTTAATATTAATCTGAATGGTGGGAAATGAATAGTTGGACAGCTGAAATAAATAATGGCTACTCTAAAATTGGATGATCGCTTATTCAATTACTAATTGTAACCACTAGAGATTTGGGTGCAGAGCCAGACAAAATTGCAATTAGTGCATCTCTTATCAGTAATAACAATAATAATGTACATCGAGGTTGAGCATTATTATGTGTAAATACAAGTGGAAAATTTATTATATGATTTTCTATGTTTAGAATATAATGAACATCCTGGGACCTGATAGTCATATCAGTAACATTGGAGAGGTCCATTTTGTCCAGTTTTCTCCAGAAGGAGTATTCGGTTGGATTCTAAAGGATCCTGTGCTCCTTGAAACCATTTTATCAGGTACTTGCAGTAGATAGTTCATGTTGGCCAATGTAATCAACAAATCAATAACAAAATTATTTACAAATTCCTACAGTTGTTTACATCTTTTTCAGAACCATTACAAACTGGGTATCAGAGGAAGCGAACGCAAGCCAATAAAGCCAATGACAAGTTACTAAGCTCAGAATCTTTTCCTCGCATTCCCAACCCAATAGCATGCCTCACCACAAATGATATGCTCATCTTTCTGCTCACCATCAACTACACTGGTATGGTATTTGCACAAACAGCCTACAGATGACGGAATGCATATGTTGCCTAATTTCACCCTGTTGGTTGTGGGTCAATAGATCGCCTTTTCAGCCACTTCCCGGTCTATCAAAAGAACCACTTGTTCAACAGCAACCCTGTTTGGGACTTTGGGGCATTCAGGAGACTGAAACATCTTATCAAGCGCACTCAGTTCAATTCTAGCAGGTACAGTCACTGGTTTATACAAACTAACAATACAAATCTTACAAAGCATATTTTTGAAAATATTTTTTCATCTCTGGCTCCTCCGCAATCTTCCGCTCTGCTTCTCACGCTTATTTGCATCTGGTGATTATTTAGATTGTATCCACTCATGTCATTGCTGGCTTTCCTCTTCCTTTCCTTTATTTCTCTGTCTTGGCTCTTCATGTGCATCTGAACATGCAGACCAGAGACAAAACTGGCATTTACTGGAGTAATCGACAGGCAGAATCAGCGTCAAACAGTCCGTCCAGGGTCAGACACAAAAAGGCAATAAGCGATTAGCAGATGTAATCCAATGATGGTGAGACGAAACCAGAAAAAAACCGAATCCAGATGCAGCGATAATTGTTGCCCACTGAATCGTAATCGAATCGTGAGGTGCCTAGAGATTCCCACCCCTAAGATATATATACAGTCGAATCTGGTTAATTGGACCACTGGTTAATGGGACCAGCCGCTCATTCTGACCAACTCCTAAAGTACCGAAACAAATCCTATTATATACGTGTAATGTTACTCACTTATTTGGAACACTTGGTTGCAAATGTATTTTACAATAAACAAAGTTGGTAAGCAACAGTAGTTCTTGTTTGTACGTTCGCTGTACGTGTAAATAAAGGTGCTTCTGTGCTCAGAACTGTTGTTCTCAGTACAATTGGCATAATATATAGTGTAAGACATTATATTTGAATGAAGAAAATTGCTTTCCAAAATGCCTCATGGTCAGGACAAATAAAAAAAAATACATATGAAACTGAAACTTGTATATATATGAATGCTTACAGGATGTCACTACATAGAGGAAAGTAGATTAGTAGATTAACTTCCCTTCACTGAGTTACTATATCTACCACCTCTCAGATTTGCACATGTATTCCTGGAACCGGGGAATTATGTGTTTCTGGATAACACCGTGCCAGACTGGAGTCTGATAGTGGTGGTGAGAGATGAGGGCATGGAGTGTGACCCTGCTGCGGTTGCCTTCCAGCCGACCTCGCCAGCTCAGCTGGTGCGCCATGGGGTGGTCAAACAACAGCACCTCAATCTACTTCCTGACTGGAACACCATTTTAGGTGTGAGGTTTGTTTCATCTTGATCTGCCTTTAGGGCAATAATGACATACAGTACCGTCTTAGGTATTCTACATTTTTCTGTTTATATTATACTTATTTTATAGTTACCGTTTATTTATTCATGGCACCTGGTAGTTCTACTATCATTCTCAGCACTGCAGTGACACTGTTGTGGTGGTGGTGTGTTAGTGTGTGTTGTGCTGGTTGAAGTGGATCATAAAGTGGATTTTTCACTGCTCAGTGAAAAACCCAACCCAACTAAAAAAATGCTCATCCACCAGCATCCTGTAGGCAGCTTCCTGTGAGAACTGCTTAAAAGATGACCACACAAACTGGAACAACAGACCTTACATCTACAAGGTGGCGCATTAAGGAGAACAAAGTGGACATTGAGTGCTGGAAATGATCTACTGCCCAAATAATACATGATCTGGTGCTGGTCCTGTGGGGGGCATGAGCTTGTATGTAGTATTTAGATAAACAGATAGACTACAGTTTGTTGTGCACCACTAAAAATTATATTACATTATAAGCAGAATAAAAAGAAGACTTGTACAGTATCTCACAAGTGAGTACATCCCTCACATTTTTGTATTATATCTTTTCGTGGGACAACACTGTAGATATACTGTAGAAGCAGTCAGTCTATAGCTTGTAGAACAGTGTAAATTTGCTGTGTCCTCAAGATAACACAGCCATTAATGTCTAAACCTCTGACAACAAAAACACCCCGAAGTGAAAAAAGCCAAATTGTTCCCAATTGACCATTTTCCCCTTCCCAGTATTGTGCGAATCATGAGTGTTGACAAGGTCTCAGTGTGAATGGGAGCAGGTAGATACATTTGGTGTTATAGCTCTCACACACTCACTGGAAGTTTGACATGGCACCTCATGGAAAAGAACGTTCTGAGGATTTGAAAAATTTGAAAAATTGTTGCTCTACATAAAGATGGCCTAGGTTAGAAGAAGATTACCAACACCCTGAAAAAGAGCTGCAGCACGGTGGTCAAGACCATACAGTCATATCCGGAGGTTAGGTTTCGAAAACAGATGTAGGAGTGGTGCCAGCATTGCTTCAGAGGTTAAATGGGTGGGGGTGGGGGCAGCCTGTCGATGACCATACGCCGCACACTGTATCAAACTGGTCTGCATGACTGTAATCCCAGAGGGAAGCCTCTTCTAACAATGTTGCACAAGAAAGCCAATACAGTTTGCTGAAAACAAGCAGACTAAGAGCATGGATTACTGGAACCATGTCCTATGGTCTGATGAGACCAAGATAAACTTACATTTGGTCCAGATAATGTAAAGCATATGTGACGGCAACCAGGTGAGGAGAACAAGGACGAGTGTGTTTTGCCTATAGTCAAGCATGGTGGCGGGAATGTCAGTTTGCAGCTGCACAAGTGCTGCCGGCTGTGGGGAGCTACAGCCCATTGAGTTAACCATGAAGGCCATCATGTACAGTGACATACTGAAGCAGAGCATGAGCCTCTCCTCAGAAACTGGGCTGCAGGACATTGTCTCAACATGAGAATGACCTCAAACAGACCTCCAGCATGACCACGGCCTTGTTAAAGAAAAATTGGGTAAAGGTCAAGCATGTCTAAGACCTACTGCATCTGTGGTGCATACTTAAATGGAAGGTGGAGGATCACAAGCTCTCCACCAGCTCTGGGATGTTTTCATGGAGTTTTCCACTGGCGACCTGTGATGCTCTAGTGAACTCTGTGCTCAAGACAGTTTAAGAAATGCTGGAAAATAATGCTTGCCACACAAAATATTGACACTTTGGGCACAATTTGCCCATTTTTAATTAGAGGTGTACTCAATTGTGTTGCCAGTGGTTTAGTGGCATTAATGGTTGCGTGTTTGTATTTTGACGGCACAGCAAATGTACACTGTTATACAATCTGTAGACTGACTACATTGCATTGTATGAAAGTGTCATATCTTCAGTGTTGTCTCATGAAAAGATATTATACAATGGTTACAGAAATGTGGGGGTATACTCACTTTTGTGGGATACTGTATTTAACTTCATCCTATAGCCTTTTCCTAAACTACTTGCAATTAAAAATAAAATAGAAGTCCTTGATCACCCAGTAACAAATACAAAATAGGAATGTACAAATTAACTGGAAAAACTCTTCTTTTTTTTTTGGTTGAAGGGATATTGGTGCTGCTGGCGTTACTAATAGTTGTGCTGACCACGTTAGCTCTGCTCTTGAGACCGAATCGTGCCAGCCTAACTGCTAAAGACAGGCCAAAGCCTAAATGGCGCAGCCTGGGGGAACCTAGTGTTCCTGTGACATATGTTTACAACAGAGACTGGTGAGTCAGTAGTCAGCTTAAATGTTGTATGGCGCTCGCTTTGATTTTGTGAACAATTAATGATGCTTTGTGTTGTTGGACAGCATGGACAGCACTGGTTTGATAGGACTAAGAGGAATGGGTGAGGGTGCAGAAGAAGAGGAACCTGCTCTGAGCAAAGGTGACCAAGTTTGATTGCTCAGTGCAATAGCCAACATTCATTATTCAAATAGCATGAGGTTGGTTATGAAGATGCGTTTCCGTTATTTCCCATGACTTAACATGAAGGGTATAAGAATGGACTCATTGAGTTGGAGGAGTTCAATGTGAAAACTCTGTATGACAAATTAGAGGACCAGAACTTGCACTTGGCCTCGCAGCTGGCTAAGCACCGCAAGGACATGCAGGAGTTCTACAGGAATATCTGTGAGCAGACTGATGCTCTGCGGGTAAGAGATGAGGAATTATTGCCATGAGCAATGTGCAGTATTTTAAATGGACTTATTTTTAGGACACGCTGGAGAACATGGAGTCCTCAAAATTGATAAACTGGAGGAGGATGATGATGGACCGTAAAGCAGAAGCCATGAAGGCATCCGTTCATGGTATGGCTTTGAAATTAACTGGCTTCTGCTGAACTGTGGAGCGAGCTCAGTGGAACGAGACTGAGCTTGGGAAATAACGTTTGCTTGTGTCATAGTGGAGCCATGGATGGGCATGTTGGGGGCTGTGCTTAAATCTTTAGAGGCAATGTCATGCAGGCTGAATGGAGACGCTGGAGAGCAGCAGCACAGCACATTAGCCAACAGCCACCAAGATATCAGGGAGTGTGAAATCCACACCCAGGTTAATCTGCATTTAATAAAACTCATTACCCCAAAGTTCTACAACAACACACACAAAAACTCAGTGTCTGTGACCCACTACAGGTTTCTTTAGCTGATATGAGCGAGCTTAAAGCAAGGCCTGACACTGAGGCACCATCTTCTCACCTCGGTAAGAGAAGCCAAACCTAATGTCCCCCTACTAATGGTGCTTCTACTCCAGCTATCAGCATCTCCTCACACAACATCCTTTTGTGTTATTTTCTTTCTTATCAAGCTCTCCCTTCAAGCACTACAGCGTATGTGAGTGAAGAAGACCTGGCCAAACTGGTGGCTCTAACACCTCTGAGCAAAACTCTGCAAAACATTGAACAGTCTCTTCAAAATCTCAGTGACAGCAGACCCACAGCAATGGAAACACTAAGTAACAGAATAAAATATAATCTAGTAGTATATTCAGCTAAATGTATTACAACTAGTGGTGTTCCGAGCGATCGGCCACTGATCGTTATGTCTGCCGTGTAGAACTTTTACACGCTCCGTGAGAATGACTTTGCATCCTGTAAAACGTGCGACGAAAAATACCTCGCATGGGAAGCACACTAAAATGCTTCAAGGCAACTAATTTAATACGCATTTAAAGAACAAATGAACACGAGCCGACACTCGTCTCTATGAGCGTGACGGGTAGAAGGAGAAGCAACTAAATTTGCAGCCACTCAATGTGATCGGTATTGGTGATCGGTATCAGCAGCATAAAGCATGATCGGAGCATACGTAATTAAAATTATACAATATACACCATGCCTTCAACAACAATCTGTGTTTAGACTGCCAAATGAGAATGAGTTCCAATATTCATACATTCATTCATATAGCAGGAATGGTCTTTTTAGAAAGCTAGAAGCTAAGACAGCACTTTTTCAGAAGGGGAACAGGGTGGAAAGTCCAAGATAGCCAATCAATATCCATAATATCAATATGTTATATATGTGGTCTTTATGCCATTGCTAAAGCAACAAATCTAATGGTGGCCTTTTGCACAGTACTGTATATGCAGTGAGTAATATAGAGAATAGGGCATTTGTTAAAATAATAAAACGCTGTCATTTTAACAGTTACAAATAATATAATTATTTGGTACATTTTGTTTTCCAGAACCGTTTTAATATCTACTGCATAGCGTTTCAGATCGTTTCCTTTTTTTGCTTTCACCACTTGCTGCTTTCTAACGATTGACGATGTGCCTGCTTCTCCAACAGCAGTTGAACCAATGGAAAGGCAGTCAGAGCACCTCATCCCCGTTGCTATTGACAACCTCTCTCCAGGGCACTTTGCAGTGTTTATGTTTGGCTGCCGGGTTCTGCGACTGCTGAACCAAGCCTGCTCCTTTCCTGTCATCATGCTTCTTGTGGCCAAGGCACTCCCTGATTCAAACTCAGATTCCCTGCTGTCCTTCTGCAACAAAGAGTCTTACTATGACACGTCCAATCAGATTTTGTACATCCATGAGAGCAAACTTCAAAACGCAGGCCAGTTTGTCTCCGTTCTCATACACTCAGCGGCCTACATTAGCTCAGGTACGCAACTGCTGTCAGAACATCTGGAACTTACTCTAAGACGCTCGTTTTACTCGATTGGTCACACCCATTGTTAAGAGGTTTGTAACATCAGGCATACAGCCATGAAATCTCCATACACATAATATACATTGGCAGCATGTGACCATACTAAAACATCTTACGATCGCTTTCCAACCACGATTCTGAATGTATTGTCCTACGAGCTGCCCATGGTCAGTGACAACTGCTGCCATTATGAGGTTTCAATGTCTGGGAACAAACAACAGCTCAGCCACAAGTATGCCAACTGTGAAGTCTGGTAGTGGTTGAATAATGCTCTTCGGCTATTTTGATGGTAGTGCCCAACCATCTCTCGTCTAAACAGAAATCTCGAAAGAATTGTGTGGTTGTAGTTTTGTGATAACACCAATTCCATCGTGACAGTGGAAGATGGCTGATTTTAGTACGTATAGTTACACATTTACATTATTTCATTTTCTGCTGGGGGTTGGCAGGTTAGTTCTATTGGATCAGCTCAGGCTATGGCCAAACATCCACTGGGGTTGACTGGTGCGTAGAGCTTTAATTGCTAGGCAAAGCGTGAGGTGATGCTAATAGGCAAGGCTGGGTCCTTCCTGTGGGCTGGGCCCTGAAATGGTCGATTCTCGAAATCAGATCCCAGTACTAATCCCAAGAACACTGCCTTATTATATGGCTGCACTCCATGAAAACCATAACTAGGGAAACTATATTTATACTTTATAACGTGGAAAATGGTAAAGCCATGCTTACATAACGTATGACATAAGACCAAGTCAAGGCACAAAACTAACATTCACCTATAATAGGCCCATCTGGCGATGTACTTAATTTATTGGTGGGATCTGATTTGGACTCTGGTGCAGAAAATGGGGAACAACAGAAACTAAATCAGTTTATATGGCAGCATGGTGGTCTCTCCTTAGTAAAATTGGATGTGTGTGTACTCTCAATATTATAATGGGCATGATTTTGTTTTTAAGTTTGAGTGCTTGTGTACTGATGAGGCGCCTGGCTGGGCATTTCATCCAGGTCTTTTGATACACACAAAGCATTTGTGGATGCTGAGTGTGGCATCGCACCCACAACACCAAAAAGTGTCCAAAAAAGATCGCAGTTCTAAAGAACAAGGAAGGACTTGTACTGAACAAAACTATTGAACAAATTCAGGCCAAGACTGCCTGTCCTAATCTCCCAAACCAATCTGATCCTACTTTGGGAAACAAATGCATAATATGTTAAACTACAGCCTTGAGGAAGCCTTCTCACTCACTTGAGCTCTTAACATGGATATTAACGTTAACTTAATTGAACTCTCTTCAAGCAAACGCTAAGTCTTTAAACACCGTTCTGTCAATTTAGATTGTTTTTTTTGGGTTTAACTGTTGTAACCTTACCTTCTCTGATAAACAGCTCTCCTTCACTCCGCTCCCCTCATTTGCCTCTTTAAACGTGGACTTTCCGTTTCGCTTTCATAAAGGCTACTAATTACGTTCTTAACTTACTACAACTGACATTGACTTTTTTTTAAACTCGCTTAACTTAAACTGTAGCCTGAAACGAACCATTTACCGGCAGCAAAGCAAGCAGAACGACGCTGCGCGTGTTCTTGCGTCCGACCGGTTTAAGTAACGCGCCGGCCAGCTGCTACCTGTTAAAAGTACCTGCGGCTCATTAACAGCCACGTGCCTGCGTTGTGGCTTCTGGGTAATGTAGTTCATTACATTGAGACTACATAGAGCACCGCTGCCGCCTTTTGGTGGTGGTGGCTAGCGCTTTGACTTAAGTCTTTATTACTCACAATTTTTGATTCATGACTCATCAAATCCGACCTAGAAGTATTCTAATGTTCTACATGGAAAATTAGGATTGGAGTAGTTTGTTAGGCCCCTGCTGAAAAAAACAAGCATTGACCGACATCAGATCCATTCTGGTTTAAGACGGTGTAGTGCTGGTTTTGCTGGTTGACCAGCATAACTTTGCTGGCAAAACTCTTTGCCCAGTATGGTCTTGCTGGTTTAGTCGTTCAACCAGCATGTGCTAGTCACCAGCATATTCAGAAGATTACAGCATGCACTGGTCACAACCATCCAAGAACGAGCAAAGACTAGATTGTGCTGGTCACCAGCAACCCCAGTAAAGACCAGGATGAGCTGGTCACCACCATCCCCAGCAAAAACATGTTCAAAACACAACAAAAGCTGGTCACCACCAAGTCCAGCATCATGCTAGTCTGTTTTTTTAGTAGGGTAGCAATCTGAAACTTTGGCTATGTTCACATTACCAGGTTGAAGTGGCACAAATCGGATTTCTTATTTTATTTTACTTTGCCTTAAATGTGACACGGATCGGATCGGACACACAAATCTTTTAAAAATCAACCAACTGTGACCTGTATGAAAACGCTGAGCTAGAAATGGCCACAGGAGGAAGTGGAAAAAAGTGTGAAAAAAGTAAAAAAAAAAAGGATACAAGCCAAAAACATGGCCTCAAAACCAGATGAATGGAAAAGGGGTTATGGCATGAATGTTTTGATCATGCTGTGTGACTCATTAAATATATACAGGGTGAGTCAAAAGATACAAAAGATACATATCTGAATGACAAATGACATATCTGAATACCCCAGTAAGTAAGTAAGTAATGAATCTATCGTTAAGGCTGTGACTGGAACATGGGCAACATCTTGATGTTGCCATATTGGCTCAAGAGAAAGGTTTTCCGGTGGGAAAGTGGTCATGTAGCCTATCAAACAAGACCAGAAGTTACTCAGAAATCGACTCCAATCAGATTTGCAATATCTCTTTGGTTCAAAAGTTACCAACACAAAACTTTTGTTGTTCGTCACAGGTAACTGAAGATGGAATTGATTGTTCTGATGTCCGGGGAACGCAACTGCCGTATCATAGCAACATAATTCAACAACCGACACCCAAAAAGATAATTTTCACACAGCAATGTTACGTCCCTCATAGCCAAATTCGGAGAAACCGGTACCTTGGCTGACAAGTCATGTAGTGATCGTCAGAAGACGGCTACTGACAAAGGTTTTACCAGGCTTTGCGAAACGTCCATGATGAAGAACGCAATGTGTCCTGTGACTTTTGACTTGCCCTGTACAAGTAATTCCCCTATAATTTTTGGGATATGAATGTGAACTCTGCATTGTAGCAGAAATAATTTGTACTAATTATATACTTTCTTGCCATTATAAATTAGATGAACTATCAGCTCAAATGTTAAAACATTATAGGTAAATGATTACTTGTGTGGTCTGATTGGACAATTATTATGCCACAAGAGGGCACAAAAGTGCCCCTGCTCTATTAGAAAGACTCTTGGTAGATAGTTTTGGGTAATGTACCTCTTGGTAATAGATCGTTGATTGCTAGACTGGGCAGGCCAAGGAAGTGTTGCAATCTCGTTGAAACAATCCTGGGAAACTTGTTGAGCATTATACTGCTGAATAATACTATCCCAAATAAAACCTTAATTTACTGTTAGATAAGATAACACAGTCCCAGTCCTTAGCAACCCACAACAGGCTCCTTGTTCACATCACAGCTGTAAGAGAAGGTGACACTGGCTGGCTCTTAATGGATTTCTCCGTTTTCCTTATTTAGAAGAAAATGTTTCGAACACGACTGGAACTGTATTGTAAAAGAATTGGAAAAAGTGTTAAAATGTTTGTTAGAGAAAATGTATGTAACTGTATATGTAAAAACATGCCTTTGCTATTTTTCCTTCTGTGTTAAATGCAGACCAAATGGAAGGTTATGTATTCATTGCACTATTTCCTTCCAGGCTCTGACCCAAAAGCCTTCAGATGGGCTCTCCATCTCGCCATATCTGCTCTGAGCATGCAGTTATTCCATCTTTCATTCACTCAAGAGCAGGAGCAATGCAAGGTAAGGTCACATTTAGGCACTTAGAAATGTTAACCTTTCTGGAGACTGATGGCATTTTTGCATGTTGTAGACAAACGAGCAGACCTCAAAGGCTGCCTTTGGAACATTAGTGGAAGATTTTCTCAGCGCTAAAGTTCCAGCCGAATCTCAGTTCACTCAGGCCCTACTGGCTGAACGGTTTGTTCTCAACAGAAATCAACACAATATTCTAGTGATATGAAATGTATGTTGTGTAATCGACTGTCTCCTTGATCACAGACTGAAGAAGTATAAGTACTTTAAACTGGAGCAGCTTCTTCAGGAACTTGAAACCCCTCCACCAAACAGGCACACGCAGAGTAAGATCCTTTAAAGTATTATACAGGGCGAGTCAAACGTCACAGGACACCCCTTTAATTCAGAAACAACAGGCAAACATATCTGAATACCCCAGGAAGTAGTAGGTGAGGGGGCCTATCTTTTAGGCTTTTTCTGGAACATGGCCGCCCTCTTGAAAGCCGAAATATTGTATCAAGGTCAGAGAAGGTAGGATATCAAAGAATACTAGAATTGCCTCAGAAATCAAATGCAGGAAATCTATTCTGGTTCAACAATCATGAACACTTAATGTTTGGTGTCAATCACAGGTAACTAAACATGGAATTGATGATTCTGATATCTGGGGAATGCAGCCGAAAAGAAAGATTACCAGAAAGATTACAAATTTAACACAGCACTGTTGTATCATAGCCCAATTCCAAGAAGCCACATAGTGATCGTCCAAAGGCCGCTACCGACAAATATTTGGTTTTGGCAGCCTTTGCGAAAAGTCCACGATGCAGCACACGACATGTCCTGTGACTTTTGACTCACCCTGTAGTTATTAGGGATGTTCTGTACTTAAGTTTCCACTAGGCTTGTGTCCAATATAAACCTATTAAACACAGTATAATATTGCAGAAATTAAAAAAAGCAACATCACAGGAGTATAGCAAATCAACTAACTTAAAAAACACTTTTTATCTAAGTATGCTGGGACTTACGCAAATGATAAATACTTTGTATACATGATCGACTTTCCTGTAAAGAGAAAAAGGTTGAGCTTGTTAAAATGCAGGATGCTAATTTACAAGTGCGGTAATATTTAGGTTTAAACCAAACCTAAATGTAGAATAATTAGATGATATTAATATTGATGTTAAGTTAAACCAATAGGCACAGTGATGCTGGTTTTGACTACAAGGGAATGCTGGGGATCGACACCTGTTCGAGGGAAAGCTCCAAAGAGGAGCCAGAGAAATGGCAGGAAACAAAAATAACAGCTGATGTTCAAAACGGCTTCTACAAACGCGGGGGATATTTTTATTATGGGATATTTCATTTAGAAGTATCGCCTAATTTTTGTGAGCAGCATATTAAAACAGTTTCAATAAACAAACTACCCAACAAACTAAGGCTGAGACTGTACAGACTCTCAAACAAATAGGTTTTTCTCTTTAAAACCTTTTCAGACACAAACATCAGTGTTCTCTTGGTTCACAACTTCAATAGGTGACAATTACAGATTCACAAATGCACGTCAACTGTGCTGAGGGACTTCACTCTGTACTTGGGGTTGATTAAAATGAACAATGGGTGGTGAGTAGTGCCGCTGATTCACTGCGAGAAGGTCCAGGATTCAATCATCAGCGGTCTGGGTCCTCCCTGTGTCCATGTGGGTTTACTCCGGGTACTCTGGTTTCCTTCCATAGGCCAATTCATTGGTGTCTCTAAAGTGCCTCTAGTGTGTGAATGTGTGTGTGCACCCTAGGATAAATTAGCACCCTGTGTAGGGATGCTCCTGCTTTGCCCCCCTATGCCACCGGCTCTCCCACAACCCTGTTTAAGTGAAAATGAACAACCCTGCTAAACTTCCACAAAACACACAGGAACTGCAGAAATGTTACAAAAAATTACCAACCAGCCAAAGCTAATATTAGAATTAGTTGATATTAAAAGATATTCCACACACATACATATATATATATACATATATACACACACATATACACAGTGAGTACAGAAAGTATTCGAACCCCTTAAAATTTTTCACTCTTTGTTTCAATGCAGCCATTTGTGAATTTCGCATTAATGTACACTCAGCATCCTATCTTAACTGGAAAAAAAAAACAGACGTGGATTTTTTTTGTAAATTCATTAAAAAAGAGAAAGTGAAACATTACATGGTCATAAGTATTCAGACCCTTTGCTGTGACGCTCATATTTAACTCACAAGCTGTCCATTTCTTCTTATCCTTCTTGAGACGGTTCTACTTCTGCATTGGAGTCCAGCTGTGTTTAACTGAACTGATTGGACTTGATTAGGAAAGGCAAACACCTGTGTATATAAGACCTCACAGCTCACACTGAATGTCAATGCAAATGAGAATCATGAGGTGGAAGGAACTGCCCAAGGAGCTCAGAGACAGAATTGTGGAAAGCCACAAATACCAAAAAAAAACAAAAAAAAAAACAAAGGCCAAGGTTACAAAAAAAATTCTGCCACACTCAAGTTTCCTAAGAGCACAGTGGCTTCCATAATCCTTGAATGGAAGAAGTTTGGACGACCAGAACTCTTCCTAGACCTGGCCGTCCAGCCAAACTGAGCAATCGTGGAAGAAGAGCCTTGGTGAGAGAGGTAAAAAACAACCCAAAGATCACTGTGAATGAGCTCCAGAGATGCAGTATGGAAATGGGAGAAAGCTCCACAAAGTCAACTATCACTGCAGCCCTCCACCAGTCGGGGCTTTATGGCACAGTGGCCGATGAAAACGTTTATTTTAATAACAGAATAATAATTTACACTTAGTATATGGCAACATGACGTGTGTAATTATATTTAGCAAGGAAGCCTTCATAGCCGTCTTCCTTCCACATGCCAACCACAAAGCATGGTGAAGGAAGGATCGTGTTTTGGGGTTGTTGTTTCAGTCTGGACTACAAACAATCTATCAATTGTGTGCATATTATTAACTTAGACATAATGGGTTTATTTTTATAACTTGCGAAGGCCAGCTTGCAAAGAGAAAAATACAGAAATTCTGATTTTAGCCTGAACTGCTGTTACATCTCTTACAATCCAATTATTCCTCCTTCTTGTTAAGATACTGGATCATAAAACTAATACTTAAGTAGAAGAACTGATTAGAGTGAAGAGAGAGTCAGGCATTGGGGAGTGTGGCAAGTAAATTTTAACATAACTATCCATACATCTATCTATCTATATAATATATATACTGCTCACACAAGTGTATATACACACACATAGATGTGAGCAATAAAGAGAGAGAGAGAGAGAGAGAGGGAGAGAGAGAGAGAGAGAGAGAGAGAGAGAGAGAGACAGAGAGAGACAGAGAGAGACAGACAGAGAGACAGACAGAGAGACAGAGACAGACAGACAGACAGACAGATGGATAGATAAGCTGTGCATTGTGCTTCAGTGAAATCCCAGACCTCGAATTCTCTTTTCACAATGATGGTTAGGGGGAAAAGGATTCTGGTTAGCAATCCATCTTCACTTTCACACCTGTCCAGATCATCCCGCCTACGCTCCTATCTGATGTGCATATACAGTATCTCACAAAAGTGAATACACCCCTCACATTTTTGTAACTATTTCATTGCAACTTTAAATTTTGTAACAAAACGAAGATCTTTGATTCGATATAAAGTCAATAGTTAGTCTACAGCTTTTAAAACAGTGTACATTTGTGCCTTTAAAATAACTCAACACGCATCCATTAATGTCTAGGGTTACCACTGGCAACAAAGGTGAGTACACCCCTAAGTGAAAATGGCCAAGTTGTGCCCTCAGCGTCAATATTTTGTGGCATGGAGATCACTAGAGCATCACAGATTACCACTGGAATCCTATTTCACTCCTCCATGACGATATAACGGAACCGGTGGATATCAGAGACCTTGCCTCTGTGTGAACACCTCACAGATGCTCAGTAGGGTTTAGGTCTGGAGCCAAGCTTGACCTTTACCATCAGTTTCTTTAGCAAGGCAGCGGCCATCTTGGAGGTGTGTTTGGGATCATTACGTTGGGATACTGGCCTGTGATCCAGCTTCCGAAGGGAAGGGATCATGCTCTGCTTTAGTACGTCTGAGTACATGTTGACATTTATGGTTCCCTCGATGACCTGCGTCTCCCCACAGCCGACAGCTCTCATGCAGCCCCTGACATTCAAACCACAATAAGACAAGTAGACTGTAGGCACTCGTCTTTGTTCTCCTCACCTGGTTAGCACCACACACGCTTTACACCATCTGAACCAAATAAGTTTCTCTTGGTCTAACCAGAAGACAAGACATGGTTCTAGTAATCCATGTTTTTAGTCTGCTCGTCTACAGCAAACTGTTTGTAGGCTTTATTGTGCATCTTCTTTAGAAGACACTTCCTTCCAGGTCAACAACCATGAACACCAGTTTGGTACAGTGTATCAATGTGTACCACAATGGTCTGTGCACTGACAGGCAACAATTATTTACATTATTTTCCAGATCCTGAAAGTAATAACACCAAACTTATCACACCCGAGACCTTGTAACACTTACAAGTCACATGATCCCCAGGAAACAAAATGGCTAACTGGGCACAATTTTTACTTTGATGTGTTGATTTCATTAATGGCTGTGTGTTTGTGTTTGTGTAGACTGACTACTTTATATTGAATCAAAGTGCAATATTGTGCCATGTAGTGTTGTCCCATGAAAAGATGCAATAAAATAGTTACAAAATATGAGGGGTGTACTCGCTTTTGTGAGATACTGTACATAGCTTTTCCCATTGTTTGATAACCATTTTCACGGTTTGATAATCAACACTTGATCACAGAATGGTCAAGAAGCCTATCCGATGCCCAAGTTAAAAGACGGTGTGACATTGTTGATCCTGATCCTGTATCATCTATAAAATAACCAAAGTGCCACATTTATGACGCTGAAATTATAATAAAAGTTTCCCATTTCACCCCTTCTTATCATGGTTTGGATGGTCTGGGGCGTAACATCGAATTCCCTGGCTTCAGGCAGAAGTACACAATACCCAGAGCATCAGTGTTCTAGAAAGTTCTGTCAATGCAGCATCCAACCTGGGATTCAAACCCAAGCCCTTAGGAACTGCCGTTTCCAGGTGATGATTGTAACCACTCAGCTAACGGAGCTACTAAAGTTAAAATAATAGGGTCACTGGCAACATGATAAAAGGCACTTTCATATGCAAGGTTTCAAAGCAACACAAGACAACCTAAGAGTTCGGACCAGAAGGTCCAGGGTTCAAATCCCATCTTTGCCACAGTTGGGCCCCTGAGCAAGGCCCTTGACCAACAATTGCTTGGATTGTAAGACTGTATGAATTGTAAGTCGCTCTGGATAAGAGCGTCTGCTAAATGATGTAAATGTAAAGAACTGTAAACCTTTATGGTACAACACACAAGTATGAGCAATCATTGGATTATGTGCCGTTTGTTTAAATATTTGCAGGCATCTATTAATCGTTACAAAAAACATAAGAGACTGGTTCTGACTGAAAGCGTCGGTGCTTTTGGAAAGATGCTGGTGCATTATGGGAAATGTTTTGCTTGATGTGTCCTGTAATTCTGCCATTTGGGAATTGACTTTCTACTGCTGAGGTTCGAGTGAGACACAGGATCATTTTACTGGGGCTCCTGCTCCAGTAACCTATGCCTGATGACACCCCTGGGAGCTGCTGTCTCCATATATGTAGGACCAAATTATTGGTCAGCGGTATGAGGTGATAAACACCAGACGTATGGAGTCGATTTAGGGTCAAAAAGATTGTTTGCATGTGAAAAAAATAAAGATTTAAAAAATATTAATTAACATTTAACATAATAATAATAATGAACATTTTTCCAGGGATATTTTCAATGGATATAAACTGAAATACCGACACACAAACTTCCTCCATTTGCATACAAACCGGATTTGCAAGCTCACAAACCATGAAACACAAGCTCAAATTTGAACCCTGTCTGTACGCCCGACCTGGCTAGTCAATCAGCATGTTTCTCGCTCACTAGCCAATCAGGACGCTGACCGCCCACTAAGCAAGCCTAGGGTGACAGTTGAAAAGAAAAACTCCCTGAACGTAGAAGGAAGAAACCTTGGGATGATCAAGACTCAAAAAGGGACCCAATCCTCCATGGGTGGTGAAGACGTTAATTGAAATAATTTAAGTTGTAGAAAGTAAATCAATTAAATGAATACCAAAATAGATTGTAGATAATGAATCCTCCAGTGGGAAGTTCTTGGATGCACATCTTCTCCTAATAACTAAATGATGGAGCGAGTTACTGCACTCTGGTGGGACTGGTTTCTGTTAAAGAGTGGTGGAACCCACTAGCACTAACCCACTGGTAACATCAGTACCGTAAGCCACAAGCCAATCAGGACGCTTCTCATCCACTAGCCAATCAGGACGCTGCCAGGATGATTCTCACTGTCTGTTAGTGTTATGGCTCTTCAATAATCCAACTGTAAATTATTTGTAGCAATTATGAGTAAATGAAAATACCAGGAAAGTGTGATTAGTATTTCATGTTGGTAGTGTTTTTACACCGTGTATCCAAATTCCAGCACGGGGCGATCGTATTTCCTGTCACTCACTTCCCTGTTTAACTTTTTTCATTGTGTTTGTAGACTGTCACTTATTTTTTTCTTGATACAGGAAGCAATTAAATGATGGTGAAACAAATCAGTGTTGGTATATGTGAGGATTTTCTCTTATTTGTGCCAGCGTAGTACAGTTAAGCAATACTACAGTCGACCTTTGTGCTATTACAGGAGATTTTGCCACTGGTGTACTATGGTCAGAAGATGAGTAAACCAGTGCCAGTAACTCGAATGTACTATTGCAATTATAACAGTTCTGTTATTAATTATTTAATTGTTAGACTTCAAGATGAAGTGGATAAAAATGAAGCCTTGTGGGGTGTTGTATAACTGATATAATTGTTATTTCAATATCGCAGCTACCTGGATGTGTCTAACTGAGCTGTTTATTGTTGAAAAAAAATCCATGAATAATTAGATAGACAGTTTTTTTTAATTATAGTACATAATGCAAAACAAAGTATATATTTAAAGTATATAATAAAATAAAATAAAAACATTATTATTAGAAAATGTGCATACGTAGACACAGGTTACATTACTTGCTACTATGTTATAAATAACAAAATACTGTCTGTCTGGAGCAAAGACAGATAGCACAATGCAGTCTGAGGTCCATAACACTCAAAGTACATGTTTCAAATTAGTGAGGAATGTTCTGGGGGAGCAGCCCCAAGCTGTAGAAGGGACAATCTGGATGGATATTTTTTAAATCCTTTGAGAAGGAAATGTGTCAATGCAGAAGAGCTCCACTCCAAGACGTCCAGTGTATGCTGAACGTGCACACACACACACACACACACGCACACACACGCACACACACGCACACACACGCACACACACGCACACACACGCACACACACGCACACACAAAATGGGTAATAGGTTGTTTACCTAAAAACCAAGACCATACACCCGAGGCTCTTAGTTAGAAAATGTACTGAAAATTTCCAAGAAAAAAACAGGATGAAAAAACACTAGTGACATGAAATACGATCACCTCGTGCTGGAATTTGGATCCACATTGTAAAACACTACAGACATAAATTACTAATCACACTGTCCTGGTATTTTCAATTACTCAGAAATGCACGACAGTGGGATCATTAAAGAGCCACAACACTAACAGTGGAAATCATTGAACATGAACAACTAAAAGAAAAGAACATCAAGTTCTGTATCTTGGCTGAGCTTGCATCGCATTCACAAACATGATCTTTTGAACATTCTTTTTTTTCTTTTTAATCTAAAATATTCAGTTACATACACAGATTTTTTTTTTTGAAAGATGTAGGTGTCAGAGAAACATAATGGGAAGGTTGTTTGCAGACTGAGGTAGACTTTGACCTCCATCGTCCTCTCTAAATCCGAATGGTCCACAAACCATGGGCAGGATTCCAAGACAGACTAAAGATCTTCAAGGGGCAAAGGATGACCTTATTCCTTATTCCGTATAGCACAATGTTATTATTAATATAATGCTGGTTGCTCTTGTTCAGCAAAGAGGACAAGCAATTCAAAGAATTAAAACTAGCCGGTTACTAACACTTCATTAAGTTCCGTCTTCCAAGAAGAAGCGTTTAAAGACAGACTTAAGACACCATTGCTATTCCCTATACATAAATCAAATAGTCATTGTGGCGTGGCGGAAACACCAATGTAAAAAAAAAAGGACAGAACCAGACAGCCTTACAAAGCAATCACAGTGGAATATTAGGCGGGGGGAAATTAAATTCAGTACATCAATGAAGAAATATTCTTGACTCTCTGCTAAATTAGGTTTGGCCAAACATGCCAAAAATATAATCGTTTTTTCACCATTGTGATCAGGGCAAATTGCACATGCAACCTATATCAGACAAGGAGAAATAGTTTTAAATATTAAACCTCCTAGGAAGCATTGCACACTTTCAGCTGAAGGAGGCATCTGTTTTGCTTGTCTGGAGGCATATTGGCCCATAATAGAACTGTTATGTTCATCATAATCCATCATTTTTTAAACGCTGCAGAACAGGTGTCGTTTACATCATCTTGATAGCATGCAGTCTTTCAGTCTGTTTGAATCCTTGTTTAAAAGGATTCAAAGTGATGCACAATTATGACCTGAACCACACCTGAATTCTTCACAAAAACTAACTAAAGACCAAAGAAGATCAAGGGGCGCCGACTGTAATGGACTTTTCTTAAGAGCCACCTGACCTAAATCCCCTACTGACATTTATGGGGGCACCTTGAGATGCAGAAACCCGAGCATTCAGTAATATCACAAGAGGTTGAAGTGAAAAAAATAAATACAGAATATAAGAATTTTCACTAGTCCTCTCAGACTTCTGGAACACACTGCATGTCCTGTAAGAACAAAGCAGAGTAATCCAATGTTCACATCAGAAACTAAAAGTCAGCAAGTCAAGT
This sequence comes from Parotocinclus haroldoi, assembly GCA_034779995.1. Lineage (NCBI taxonomy): Eukaryota > Metazoa > Chordata > Actinopteri > Siluriformes > Loricariidae > Parotocinclus > Parotocinclus haroldoi. The sequence continues at coordinate 2,383 of JAUZST010010252.1, read as the reverse complement.
CAAATTTATTTATGTAGCGCTTTTTAAAACGGAGCTTCGTCTCAAAGCCTTACAATCATCTTAAAAGGTCACTCAAAACTGAGCAAGCTTAGGACGACAGTGGCAAGGAAAAACTCCCTGAAAGTAGAAGAAAGAAACCCTGGGAGGACCAAGAATCAAAAAGGGACCCGACCTCCATGGGTGGCCTAGATGTTAATTATGTAAATACTTAAAAGTATGTTTAAAGTAATAGTAAAATTAAGTAACGAAAATAATTGACATCAATAATAATGTTCAAGTTAATAATAAAATAAGTAACAAAATAGATTTTAAAGCAAAATAGATTTTAAAACCAGTCCTCAGTGGGAGGTCCTTATAGGCGCATCGTCTCTTAGTGACTAAATAATGGAGGGAGTTACTGCACTCTGGTGGGACTGGGTTCTGTTGACGAAGGCCAGCAGAGCGAGTAAGGATTCCCGCCTCTGTCTGATTTCAGGGTTCTGGGTCAAATCTCAAAACAAACAGCGAGACTTTTGGGTCCACTCTTATTTATCCTTTACTCAAGGTCCCACTGAGGGAAAGCCTTCATAGAAATCAAGTGTGGTTTAGGAACAGAACTTGTCTCTAATTTTTCTGTTTTATGGTGCTTTAATACGACACAAAATTAGGTGATATTTCAGATTTTTGTCAAGCAGTATATTTAGCAAGTTTATGCTGTACTGGGCAAAGGTCTCAGGCCACCATCTGTTTACCACACTGTCACTCTTAATACTCTTAATACACGCCATAATACTCTTTGTACTGAAATTTACTCCAATCATTGTGAGCTTTACCATATCCTAGCCTTTTCACACTATTGATTTTTGTGTCTGGGCTGCTACCATTACAAAAAGACCCCTTCTAATTAAGCTTCTTCAGACAGTCCAAAATCAACATACTACTTTAATAAACGACTGAGAAATAATTATATATGGTCTTTACACCATTGCCAAAACAATGGTACAATCTAATGGTGGCCTAAGACTTTTGCACATGTACAGTTAAAATGATTTGAGTAAAAGTGTTAGGTTGCTCGGTTGCTCAAGTTTGCACCACAGAAATAGAAGCTGACTTCTTTTGAGTTTCAAAAAAAAAGTTTCATGCAGCGTTTTTGACATGTTCATACAAGCATTATATATCAGAGCAGTCAGGGAACTGACATGGGAGTGCGAATGCGAAACAGAAAAAGTAATTTATCAAAACAGAACTTGTGCAAGGTGCGTTATCTTTTAATTCATACATGCTAAGGGTTTCCGAATTGAGCAGAATTGTCATGTCATTCTCCTTTGATTAATGTATTATATATATGGGGGGAGGGGGGGTCCACCACATATACCGACTTGCCATTCTACTCACAAGTAAGCATTGTGTCACTATTTTTATTGATATTTAAATCAACTCTTGACCACTAATCTATCCAACTGTCTGATATTGAACGTGCAAAGGGCAGCAGTGAATCCAAACGTGACTGACCTTGAGTATTACTTTCACTATATGACTGAATTAACTGAACGAAGGAAGTAGAAGCATGCTGTATTAATGCTGTGCAGTGGAAAAATCACTACAACACAACACCACCAAGCTGCCACTTCTCTTTGAGCAATGGCCTTACCAGTCAATTGCTTGAAATCTATCAATGGTAAGTCATTTTGGAGCTTCCACTAGACATCTTTATCCAGAGCGACTTACAACTGATATAATCTCACAACTGTAGGCTAAGGGTTTCTCTTAGGGAGCCGACGGCTTTTTTTCAGAGGTGGGATTTGAACCCATTAGTAGTAATTGGACTTATCCAGACATTACATCGGAAGACAAAAATACACTGATTGTGTACAACACAGATCAGGCAAATGAAACAGAGACTCAATGTGAACCGGTTTCTATAATTATAAGTTACAGCTGTGCAGTGGGCAAAGGAGTACTTCCCTCTCCCTCTCCTCCTCTCCAAAATATAGGCACATATACTTACAAAGGCCATTTACAGTTTGGTACAAATCAGCAGCATAAACTTGCCCACACAAACACAAGTAATTCACACACAAAAAATCCCAGAAGTCTATAGTCCATGTAGTACATGAGCTAACAAGCAAGTGAGCAAACATTCAGTAAAATAGTCATAGTCTCTCTCACACACACACACACAGTAATTTTCCTTTCAAATTTAGTTGAACAAAAACAACTTGGCAGAATGTCAGAGAGAAGGTGAGAGCGAGAGAATCGAGAGATAGAGAGAGAGATCGAGAGAGAGAGATAGAGAGAGAGAGATCGAGAGAGAGAGAGAGAGAGATAGAGAGAGAGAGAGATAGAGAGAGAGAGAGAGAGAGAGAGAGAGAGAGAGAGAGAGAGAGAGAGAGAGAGAGAGAGA
>JAUZST010010251.1:0-12514 GCA_034779995.1 Parotocinclus haroldoi | reverse complement strand
CCTGTATTAGACATGAATGGGAGAGCATTCCTATTTCTAAACTTGAGAAACTGGTCTCCTCTGTCCCCAGACGTCTGGTGAGTGTTGTAAGAAGAAGGGGGGATGCCACACAGTGGTAAAAATGACTTGTTTTGTTGTTTTGATTTGTTGACGCCATAAAATTTGGAAACAACATATTTTTCCCTTAAAATGATACATTCTCTCAGTTTAAACTTTTGACCTGTGATTTGACCAGGTTATATTCTGAATAAAATATTAGATGTTGGCAGATGTTGTCATTGCATTCAGTTTTCATTCACAATTTGTTTAGTGTCCCAACTTTTTTGGAATCCGGTTTGTACTATCCAGATATACATTCGTTGTAGTTTGTTTGATTTAAAAACCAATCCAAAGTGTAACAAGCCTAGGTTTGTTTGTTTTATTTATAATATTATCCTAGTCTGGGTTACCCTGGTAGACCACCATCTTTATATGCAGACTAGAACGTATACATAATGTGAGTTAGTCACTGGAATTTTGTAACTGTCAGAATGATTGATTGAGGAGTAGACTGGAATTATTTTTTATTCTTTGTGTTTTGAGTAGATGTTTCTAAGGTGGTAATTAACCCATTAATTAGGGACTTTTTAGATGCCTCTGATGAGAGGCAAACCAACTGGGGGTATGCGGTTACCTATTATGGAGATTGTTTGGCCGTTGCCATTTTTTATTTATTTATTGTTTTTTTTTTTTTCCATTCCCCTTCCCCTCTATGATTCACTTCATCTGCTACTTATCTTTTCCTGTCCCTATGTTAAATAAGGCCTCGATATATATGATATATAATTATCTCCTTAAGGCATCAGAGAATAACTTCCAGACTAGTCCCTCCTCTCCGACTTGATGCTAAAAGCCTAAAAGCCTGGTGATTATACTGTCAGTGGAACAAAACAAAACAAAATTTAATACTATCGTATATATTGTACATATACAATATTATAGATTTAGTTTAATATTTGGTATTCTGACAATTAAAGATATGTCTATTTTTAAAAATTGCAATATTGTAACATTGTTAAGTTTATATTAACTGTTTAGATTTGGTGAGAAATAAATAGCGTGAAATTTTATGGATTGTGAAGCATGTTTGATTGGACCTCGTCATCCCAGTTGAATTTATTGAGAGGCAGAAAATTTAATTTTGTACATTTGCTAGACTAGTCAGACACTTTATTTACTATAATTATTTAGCATACTATGGAAAGGTGAAAGGGACAATTAGGGATTGGTAATAAAACACTGTCCATGTACTAAATAATTTTTGTATTGATAAGTCTTTGATTATGTATTTGTTTTTATTACATTGTTTGAGTGAAGTAGCCAAGAGTTAATAAAGACAGGACAGTAAGTCTGATGAAACATAATTGAGTCCCCCTTTGTAGTTGAAATGCTTTTGAAATATGGTTAATTGTTAAAACTGCTCTGTCTATCGATTCTGATACTATTGTGGAAAGTGTGGTTAGGGAGACACTGCTAGAAACATTTCATTTTCTTCTGATGACTTTCTTTTGTATCTGACAAACTGGAACTGATAAAGTAATGTGAGAATTGCCCAAAGAATTACAAGAAATAGGGTGTGGACATAGATGGTGTGAATAAAGTTGGTGATTGACACAGCAGTTGCACTGTAGTCAACTAAGTGAGATTCTGCAACATACCCAAGGCAACTCTGTTAAGAAAGGACACATTACATACATAAGTGTATGTGGAAACAGAATTTCGGTTGGATTATACATCTCACTCTCACACACATAGCACTACTAACTTAGGAAAGATGAAAGAAGATGAGTTGAATATAACAAATACCACATCCGTCAAAAATGCCCAATCTTTTAATCGTCCAGTTTTCCTGGGAAAAACAGGGGGTAATCCCTGAATATAGTCACTGTAAACATAACAATATAATGTTAAAATAATAAAAATAATGTGCATTGAAATAACTTGTCCCAAATGTATAATTCCCCATACATACCTAATATATGCCTAATAGAAAGCTTGAGCATTTGGATTAAGTCAAACAGCTAGTGGTCAAATAATAAAAGTGTGCTAATATATCTTTAGGAGGGGAGAGGCCATGTTCAGTTCTATGACTTTGAAGTTCTTTGACTCTGGTTAGTATGTTTATTATAATCACAGAGACCCAAGCTTGTAGGGAGTTGGCAACACTCCAACTTTTTAAATCATTACTGATCTACTATATAATTCAAATTTAACTCAACCTTTGCATTCAGGGATGGCTACATTTCTGTAACAAGATTTATACAGTTCAGTTTAGTTTAGAAACTACTGCAGTTTTCGGATCTTCTGAAAAAACTTAGGAAGCATGAGATATTGAGATCTCGCAGGCATTTTGATTTCCTGCAAGGCTCCAAATGACCCCTGCTGAGTGCTCTGAGACCTTCACTGAAATGGAAGAAGACATGAATTTTGCACATGCAGATCTGTAAATTAAAGTGTGAGATCTACTGTTTTAGGAGAATAATCCCAGTGCAGTTTGAATGATTTTATAAGAAGGGACTGTATCTTGTACTTTGAAATATACAATTTGAGAAGAAAAGTTCTTATTCTTTCTGGGGTTAACTCGTCAGATTCAAATTTAGAAAACTTTATTGACCTCCTTGGGGCAATTGAAGCAATTTACCTCTTTCCCTCTAATTTTGGTCAATATATATACCCCTAATTTTGATGACCCTGCTTTTGGCACAGGGTCTTTACTTATATAGATACTTATTTGACAGGCTCTCCTCCAGGCCACCTCTTCCCCCTTTTTATCTGCAATGAAGGCACTAGACAATCTCATTAAAACAAGGAATATGGTTAATATATGGAAACTTCAACATCCAACCAACAAGTCTTATTCACTTTACTCTCATGCGCATAAATCATATACTACGTGTTTATTACAAGTTGCAGAGTGATAAGGTATATATATTATATATTAATTTTCAACCATAGTCCAGTGGCGCTTCTTCTTACTGATATTGTTCCCACAATTTACAGTGTATATAAATTCCAAGCTGCATCTCTCAATGACACTGGTAGGGTTTCAGACTCCACACTCTGGGAAACAGTTAAGGTGGTCTTGTGAAGGGTGATTGAGACATTTAAGATAAAGGAGGCAAATAAAATGTAAAGAAGCACTTTTTAAAAGTAAGATTACAATAAAATATGAGTATAACTCATTTTCTAATCAGTTCTTAACAAGCAAGCTGAATGCTCATCTGCTCGTTCATGCTGTGAAGGTGCGCTTGCACATAATGCGGAGCGCAAAGGATATCACTGCCTCCACTCTCACTGCTGAGAAGCATTGACTTTTTTGATGGTAATGGCAAGGTAATGGCATTTATTTGTATTACTGTATTTCAAATAAACATGCACTCCATGTAGCCTTATTGAAAGTATTCTTTCAAAATGATATAAAATCTCATCACCGAACGATACAATGAATAGGGAAAATTAAACAAAATTGTCTCCTATGGCCAGCTCTGCCATGATGTTCCACCCATGTAAACCCAGGGAGGGAGAAGACCACCAATTTGAATCTTGCTGTTCTCGTAAATTTTCTGTAAAGTGATTAATTTGGAGAAACGGCTCAAACTTAATTGTTCATAACAAATTGCAAAACAAATGGCAAACACATAATGCAAATTGAACAAGCCATGGCAATGATTAAATCATTCCAAAGTGAGCACTTGTAACGCGGAGAGTAAGGATTCTGGACTTAAATGCAGCGTACTGAAAGGAGCCGTTTATTGGCACACAGGCAGGCAAAATCGAGGTCAAACAATCCAAGGTCAAACGGGAGCGACAGAAATAACCGGGATAAGGCGGAGACGTAGTCGAGAGGCGAAAACAGTAGTCGAAATGCAGTAAGTAAGTGATAACCAAAAGTAGAGAGTGCTTAGCGACAAGGACGAGCCAAGAAGCTTGGCAGAGAGGTAGTGAGAGTGAGGTGCTTAAGAAGGAGATGATGTGGTGAGGTATGTGTGATCAGTAATCAGGTAAACGTGAAACAGGCTGGGTGTGGTCACATGAGCAGGCCGTGTGCGTGACAGTGCTCCTCCCCAAAGGACCCGTCTCGGACGACAGAGGGCGAGTCCTAGCGGGTCGGAGTGCATCGCCGGACTAGTGAGGGCGACCGGGACGGCGAGGAGCTGGGTGGTTCGGGTGTGTGGTGTGGAAGTCCTGAATGAGAAGTCTATCCAGAATGTCTTTAGAATCCACCCAGCAGTGTTCATCAGGACTGCCCTCCCAGTCTACCAGGTATTGAAGCCGTCCACCGAGCCTCCGAGAGTTCAAAAGGTGGTAAACAATGTAGACAGGGGCAACATCAATCTCCACTGGAGGGGGCTCTACGGCTGGAGATTCTGCTAATGGACCAGGGAACCATGGCCTGAGGAGAGAAACATGAAAAACAGGGTGAGTGCGCATGTGAGAGGGAAGAGAAAGACGGTAAGTTACAGCATTCAGTTTTTTAGTCATCCTTTGGTCCGCATGACACTGATAGGTCCGGATGGCTTGAGAGATCCGCTGGTGCACCTGTCCCCAGACGGCCTCACTTCTCCTAAATCAGACGTCCACCGCGGGGGCATTGGAGGGTATGGGATCCCAAGGTGCAAAGCGGGGCTGGAACCCCAGAACGCACTGAAACGGTGTGAGACCAGTGGACGAGTGTCAGAGGGAGTTTCCGCCCATGGAAGGAAGAGAGCCCAGTCTGCCGGATTCTTCTTGCAGTAACTACGCAGAAACTTCCCGAGCTCTTGGTTGATACTCTCACACTGCCTGTCAGATTAGGTGGTAACCCAAGGTGAGACTAATGGCTACTCCCAACTTCTCAAAAAATGCTGCCCAGACGAGATGAACTGAGGACCCCGATCATAATGGATAGCCTCGGGAATCCCAAACAGTGTGAAGACCTTGCTAAAGACAGCTTCTGCTGTTCCAAAGGTCATGGGAAGCTTGGGGAAGGGAAGGAACCTGACAGTCCTGGAGAACCGATCCAATACGGTGAGGATAGTGGTAAAACCCTGGGATGGTGGAAGGTCTGTGACGAAGTCCAGAGAGAGGTAAGACCAAGGCCGTTGGGGCACAGGCAAGGGGGCCTCCCCAGGGTGTCCAGAGCACGGGGAGAGGTGAGCCCAGGCAAGAAGGCGGTGACAGAGCTCTGTAGGCATGTACTTCCTTCCCGAAAGGGCATCCAGTAGGTGATCTCGCATGAGAAAGCATGTTGCAGATAAAATGGCTTCCGGAAGGTTAAGTGCCTCAGAGGAGGGTTTGAGACAACGTGAAAGGGCATCCGCCTTGAAATTCTTGGCAGCCGGACTATAGTAGATGACGAGGTCAAAACGGGTGAAAAAAAAACGAGCCCAGCGTGCCTGACAGGGGTTAAGGCATTTGGCTGCTTAAAGGTACTCCAAATTCTTAAGATCAGTGAGCACCGAGACCTGATATTGAGCTCCCTTAAGCCAATGTCGCCGCTCCTCCAATTTAATGGCCAGGAGCTCTCTGTCCCCACATTGTAATTTTGCTCCACTGGGGAAAGTTTGCGTGAGAAGAAGACCACCGAGTGAAGCTTGGGAGGGCACCCGAGGCGCTGGGAGAGAACGGCCCCTATGCCTACCGAGGATGTGTCCACCTCCAGTATAAATGGGAGGCTGGGGTCGGGGTATCCCAGAACCGGTGCACAGGAGAAGGCTTTCTTGAGGGCATCGAAAGCCAGTTGAGCTTCTGGGTTCCAAAGCAGAGCTTGTAGTTTGTTGCGGAGGAGGGTGGAAAGGCACAATTCAATGTTGATATGCCAATGTTGTTTCAATGTCATACATTCAACCTTGAATAAATTACAACTCACGTTCTGCATACTTGATGTATTTAGCCATCGTGTCCATTGCCTCCGGTTGTGTGATTTTGTGTGTGCTGAGAACAGTGTCTAAAGAGGAAAAGCAAGGTTAGTTTATAGCCATCTTCACAACACTTTGCACAATCATTAGGTGTAATTGCTACTACATTGCAATCACGTGAACTAATAAGACTTAAAAACAGGGTCACCTTAGACTATGTATTAGCCCAGCAAGGAGGAACATGCTCTGTAATTGGACCAGAATGTTGCTCGGATGTTGATGATCCAACCAATACTGTATGCAATACCGTAATGGTCTGCTGATTCTTATCACAATTTGCATCATCATTTCCCTGACAGAAATTGTCCATTAGAATTAATAGCAGGTCAAGCACTGATCCCGTGGGACACCAAACTTCAATTTAGTGAGTACGAAGCATAAAACTATTTACTTTTTACTATTACTATTTACTATTTACTCTAAAGCTTAGGAACCAAAGGGAGAAAGGATTTTTCCAGATGTCCCAAACACTCTGAAGGGGGCTCCATCGGAAAAAAATTACTTAAGTAACTTGCTCAGTCCTCTGCAGTTCAGTCCCTATACTTCCTGCCTTTTAGCTTTGGTAAGGGCTTGTTTATACTCTGCCACCTCTCTACGCAATCTTAAATACTTCCAATTTACATTCTAAACACTGCACTATTTGCTTGAAAGTACAGGTGTGGTAATTCCGCCAAGGTGCTAGCCTTTTCCTTTGAATACTAGCAGGAGCGTGTATGTCCATGGTTGAGCCAAATACACATTTTAATTGGTTAGTTGCAGCAGAAGTAATAGCACGCTTGGTGTGATGAAGAGGGATTAGGTTAATTTTATTTGATACATGCAGCTCAAAAATAAGAGATAAAAAAAATCAACTCTCTTTATAGGTTAAACGTAGGTTATCTATATGGATACCAAATGTTATTATTAGATCTGAAGCGGTGGGTTCTTCTTTGTGATACTCATGGATCCTAAAATGGACTCAGATGGTTTTCAGAGGGTATGGGTTGACCTTTCATTGGTCATAACCAGAGCAGTTAGAGAGGAGCAAGTATTGCAATGTTTGTGAATAACAAATGGTGTAATCCTGGACATCTCACAGTTAAGGAAGGTTTTTTTTATATATAAACACTGGAGTAGATCTATGCAAATATAAAACATTCTTACACCTCTGCTGCTCTCCCCTCACTTTAAAGATCAGATCACAATCTGGTAAAGCTAATGAGACACTTCAGGGGTGCTTTGAAGCCACAGATTGGAACACAGTTTGTGAATTCTGGTGAGACAGAAGCATTACACTTTTCAGGTAACTCATGTCAATACCAGGACCTTGTCCTCTTAATCGACAAGGTTTGAATCTCCCCCTCTGTCGTGGCACGCAACCTGGGGCTGACTATTGGCAAACAACTGTTCTTTTATTCCCACACTGCTAACGTCTCTCGGTCATGTCGTTTCCTTCTTTACAACATCAGAAGCATCTTGCCATTTCTTTCCACAGAGACCATGCTGATTCTGGTCAGTCCTTTGTCATCTTGAGACTGGACTACTGCAACTCTCTCGTAGCGAGGCTTCCTCTGACCGCTATCCGATCCTTACAGCTGATTCAGCTGCAAGACTGGTGTTCAGTGTTTCCAAACTCCGCTCTCTCCACTGGCTGCCTGTAGCTGCTCGTATAAGATTTTAAACTTTAATGCTTGCTTACAAAGCTAAAAATGGGCCAGCACCCTCCTACCTTGCAGCACTTATGACACTGCATTCCACACACTATGGTTTTCTAGCACTCAACTGGTGCACCTTTGCTTTATTGCACCTTGGAAACTTACCTCAATAGTTGAACCTTAATTTAGATTCAGATGTAAATACTTCTTTAAACATACATGTTTTTAAAATTTATGTTGAAATGTTTATGTTCATTGTCTATTCATAAATTGTTGGGTTTATTTGTTATTGTTTTATATTACTGCACATCAGGAGTAAGGGAAAAGGACATTTTGATAATCTGTGTAATTACTTGTGCTAAATGCATGGTTTGATTGCTGTTTAAAGTTCACTTTGACTTTGAATCCAACATTTCTGTCTGGATGCTTTATTGTCAGTTAGTGTATATGCTAAAAAAAAAAAATTTGCGCCTCCTAAATTTTACTATTGTACAGCAGTAAATAGAGTCATGTCCCGCCCACCACAGTCAATAAATTTCCACCTAGATATTATATTTTACATATGTATACTCTATAAGAATCTATTATTAATGGTTTTTATAAATATGGTGCGATGTTTGTACACACCTTGTATAATTATGATGCATTCCATGTACCTACTGTATATTATCTGTTGTATGTTTTGTGTCTTGTTCCATGTAATAGTCTAATAGTACTCACTTTCGTTTCCAGCGGTTTAGATATTACTGGCTGTGTGTTGAGTTATTTTAAGGGCACAACAACTTTATACTGTTATACAAGCTGTAGCCTGAATACATTACATTGTATCAAAATGTCATATCTTCAGTGTTGACATGAAGATCCTATGAAGGAACTGGTGTACCCGGAGTACACCCACGCAGACACAGGGAGGACATGCAGACTCCACACAGAAAGGATTCAGGCTGTTCCACCCTGTGATTGAACTCGGGACGTTCTTGCTGTGAGGCAGCGGTGCTACCCACCGAGCCCCCGTGCTACCTTACTTGTAAGTGAGCAGACAATGATGCTTGTGCGATCATCTGTTCTTATACTCTTGTGTGTGTTTGCATGTGTTTTGGCACCAATCTCTTACAGGCCTTAATGAAAAATAACCTGTCAAGCAACTGTACATTATAGACTCCTCTTAAGGCAAAGCTTTACTGCCTAAGGGTCACACAGCCTCCCTAACCTTTACCCCCCCCCCAACATGGCACGGGACTACAGATGCACTTTCCACACTTATCTCATGCAAGACATTTAAAACATTGTAGACCATTATGCTTCTAGATTCACATAAAGTTCAAACATACAAACATGTACAAATGTGTGATGGTCAATTAAACAGAATAAAATTAATTATAAAAATTCCACCACACTGTACATGTAAATAGTGAAACAAATTTCATTTTTATTCTTTTACACTTTCTTACTGTGCACATTACTGTCACTTTGCTGCTGTAATCTGTTTCCCCATTGTGTTACTAATTAGTGGTGTTCTGATCAATTGGCCACTGATCATTATTGGCCAATTTTCATGAAACGCATGTGATCGGCTTATGTCGAACAATGCCTTTCATTGTCGATCACAAAACTGCGCACGTGTGCGGCGGCAAATCATAAACAAACATGTCTGCTGTGTGGATCTTTTACATGGCCTGTGAGAGTGAAAGTTTGCATGCTGCAACACATGCAACGAAAAAATACCTTGCAGGGGAAGAACACTAATATGCTTCAACACAACTAAGTTAAAACATAATTTAAAAAACAAGCACTTGGCAGAGTATGGTGAGTTTTCGATGCTCATTGGGAAGAATTATAGGAAGGCACCCGATAATAAGCCACTTAACATTAGGCATTTTAAGAACGAGCATAAGTTTTATGCCAAATATTTTAAAGTAATTCATGATTAATGAGGAATTTATTATTACTGTTGCAATCAGCTTGAATTCTGGAGTCAGTTTCCATTACGTTTGTACTTTGTCTAACAGACTGTATTAAGAAAATTACTTAGTGTCCTATTTTTTCCATTTTTCTCCATTATTCATGAAAAAATATGCAGTTTTATCGTTGGCATGTTTATACTCAATTATACTTATAAAACTTCAGTCTTCTGCGGCAGACTTTCTACAATGCTATCAAGTATTACAAACCAGTCAGACATCACAGGTAAATTTAGCACTGCTAATGGAGGAAGGATATCTAAACATGCCACACTCTGCACAGGAAACACTGCAGTAGTCCTATTACAGCAAAAACAATGAATGTTTAAAAAGTACTGAGCAGTTTTTAGTTAGTGTATATGCTAAAAAGTCTCTTACTAAATTACATTATTGTACAGCAGTGAATAAAGTCATGAAAAGGTCCCACCCACCACAGTCACTGGAAATTACTACTAGGTATTATTTTTACATAATGTGTATACTCTATAAGCATCTGGTATCAGTGATCCTTATATATGTTGTGTTGTTTGTACTCCCTATGTATATTCATGATGCATTCCATGTACCTGCAGTATACTGTATTATTTGTTTGATTTTGTGTCTTGTTCCATACAATAGTCTAAATTCTGTACAAAGTCCTATAAAATTACTAGCAAATAAAATGATTTTGATTTAACTGTTTCAACTGTTCCTGATATCCTTATAGGTAAAACAATGACAGTGTCCCAGCTTGTGTTTAGTAATCAGTCATTTAACATTGTTGCAGACAATCTCTCTAAGAAATCTAAGTAGTAAATGCTTTTGAAATGTTGTGGCTGAACTCCACAGGCTGTTGTTATTGCATACATATACATTTCCTCACATTGCTGTGACTGACTACCCCATTTAAACTGTCTACTTGTCTTCACCATCTCTTGCTTATTTACCATGTAAAATCATTCTGCTTTCACTCAGTATAATGCAGATCATCACTAGAACTTACACACACATTCTCACACACAATCTTTCTTTCTCTCTCTCTCGCTCTCTCTGTCTCATCTCTACCACATTCTGTATCTTACACAGACACCCTTTCTCTTGTGTGGGAATGTTCTCAGAAATACAAAATAAAGAAACTTTATATTCAAAAGGACATTGGATGATTTTTATTCATATTATGAAACAATCTGTTTTATACAATTTTATATCTCATATAAAATGGGAAGAAAGAGAAAGAGAGACAAAGGGAGAGAGAGATAGATACAGAGAGGCAGAGAGTCTGACAGAGAGAGGGTGTCAGATTGCGAATGTAGGAGGTGGTTCTTAGATGCACATAAGAGCTGTTCATTCCTCATTGGGCTTCTCTGACTGCAGATTATCAGCCATTTCAATATTTTCTCTATATGCTCAAAGCTTGAACTGAAATTTGAACTGCTATTCGTCTTTCGCAAAGAGCAGCAGCACTTCATTTGGGACTTGCATTAACATACTACAAACTGTGGGTTCTTCTGGCACTCTTCTCTCTATACAAGCACAAAATGAATGTGGAGAGGCTCAGCGGGACTCTTTGGAGTGTGTGGGATGGCAAAAATGCTTCATGGCCGCTTTCGGAAGAAGCTCTCCTTCAACCCATATGGGATTACCTGCGCCACAGCCATGTCAACAGCCTTCGTTCCCCACTTTTCCCTGTGCTCTTGTCCGTCTCCACCTACCTATTCCTGGTCATTGTCTACACCACGCTGGACCTGCTGGCACCAACTTGGCCAAGCATCCGACGCTACCAGCTGCACCCAGAGCGTACAGTCACTTGGTCCAATGTGGGTGCAACACTGTCACTCACGGCCTACAACCACCTACTCTACATCTTCCCAGCAGCTGTGGCTCAATGGCTATGGCGTCCACCAGTGCCGCTTCCTCACTATGCACCCTCAATTACTTCTTTCTTACTGGGCATTGTGGGCTGCATTGTACTATTTGATTTTCAGTATTTTGTGTGGCACCTGCTTCACCATCGCATTGCATGGCTGTATGCCACTTTCCATGCTGTGCATCACCAGTACCGCCAACCGTTTGGCCTAGTCACGCAGTACCTGTCAGCTTGGGAGCTTTTTTGTGTGGGTCTGTGGACCACCATAGATCCTCTGCTTCTACACTGCCACTGCCTAACTGCGTGGGCTTTCATGGTCTTCGTTGTGTGGGTATCGGCTGAGGACCACTGTGGCTATGATTTCCCCTGGGCCATGCATCGGCTTGTGCCCTGTGGTCTGTGGGGTGGTGCCCCACGCCATGATGTACACCATCTGCAGTCTGCCACCAACTTTGCACCTTTCTTTACCCACTGGGATTACATGGCAGGGACAGCCAGTGCCCTGGCCTCCAGGCTAAACTACAACAATGATGATAACAGGGCAAAGGAAATTAGTTTGAGAGAAGACAGTGGGACTTAAGAAACTCATCCGTTAGACCATCACCTTCAAAGCCCACATTCTATCCTTAAGGACCTCATGCTTTGTCTTTTAATTAACATTGAATCTCATCATGTGCAACAGCTAATTGATTTGTTTTTTAATGTTGATCATGTTTCAGCACTCTGAGGAGCTTCGTATGTTATACTTAATGGCAAAATATATACATTTTAATTAGAAAGTTCAAAGGGGAAAACACTTCTGTTTGGGGTTTTCTCAAATTTAATATAATGATTATAAACCATATAGTAAGAATATCATCTAAATCTGACTGTTTCGTCCACCATCAACTAACTTAACCAACTTCACAAAATACTCTGTGTATTATTGAAAATTTCTGCTATGATTACATAGATCACCAGACTTTGCTCAAACTTGGAGTGCAGGCTGTGTGTAAAGTTTTAATTTTTTGCTATCAGTAATTGGTGTGGCCGGTATATGGTTTGTTTTGGCAAAAATTGTTTTCAACTTGAAACAAAAAAAAGCAAAATAAAAGCATTTTCAGTAGTTATCTCAGATTTTGTAACAAAAAAAAAATT